>OU898278.1:11891320-11968820 GCA_918026665.1 Diabrotica balteata | reverse complement strand
ACATTGTCTAATTTTACATTTAAATTGTTGTTTAAGTAATTCAATGTTTTGCAAATATTGAATTAATTCAATATCGCTTTTTTGTATTATATTATTTATATCAATAATAGAATTAACTTCCATTTTTCAAAAATATAAGCAAAAAATAAATTAAACTTGTTTTGACAATTTATAAATTCCAGAGATATTTTGATTTGTTTAAATACATATCATTTAAAACTGGAACAAACCTATCACAAAAATTGGCAACCTCGCACAGTCGCTGTCAAACTTCAATGCAAAAAATCATAATAAAACAAACAGGTTATATGAGCAAAATTTATTATTTTGGTGAATATCAACCACTATTTCATTATAATCGAATGTTCTAATAAAAATTACTAAATATTACACACTAATATGATATAATTAAAAGGTTAGTAGTAATATATATGTTTGTTTTATAAAAATATGTCTCAAATTAGCATGGATAACAAGTGTACTGGCACCATATTTTTAAATAAAAAAATAGAAATACTCAATCGTTATAAAAAATATTATTTATTAACTCAATTAACTCTACTAACTCTATTAATAATATAACATAGATTTAGACGTGACTTAAAGCTTTTCACTTACGAAGGTACTCTTTAAAAAAAGATGGTACTTATTTCTTTTATATAAAACTTAAGTGTTGACAAAACTGCTGATTGGGATTGCTGACTTTCGGGGTTATTGCACCGTAATATCTCGTTCTCCTTGGGAAGTTTTATGAGGGATGAATAAAACTGAAGGTATAGATTCTGGATCAGCTGTATCTTCTTTTTTCTACAGTTGTCTTATTATATATCTCTCATAATTTATACACCAAAATAATGATAAGGACTGTTGCAAGGATATATATTGGTGGTGTCCATAGATCATAATGATCCATTGGTTTTAAAGACACGGGTTGGAGTCTTTCTTCTTCTGTTGCGAATTTATGTAGTTCATCTAATTAGATTCTATCTAATTTTAGAGGCTTTACTATTAGATCTTCCCCTTGAAGTTTAATTTTTATTTTTGGCAGGTTTTAATTTTCCTCGGCATACTTCAATTTTGGAAGTAAAACAGTGGGAGGAGATTTTAGTAGCTGTTGAGAAAACAGCAATATAGTGAGCTTCCGATACTTTTTGGATAATTGTCGTGATAATTGTGATCGGCACGTTTTGACATTGCGTGGCCATCATGGGATAATTTTAGGATTTGATTGATGCAGTCATTGTTGGGTATAGATAAATAAATTTGAAATATTTTCTAGCAGTGCCATCTATTGGCTACTTTACTAGTTGAATAATGTATCACTTTCCTTTTTTAGAGCAGTAGTAAAATTACAGTCATAGAGTAAACACGTGTTTTATTTTGTTCATCAAATCTCCATTTTTGTTCCAGAACTTTATAATTTCTCAATAGGTTATGTGCCCAGACGATTAAGTGGAAGATTTCCGATTAGTTCAAATAGTGTTGTACGTGTTCATTCGGTAAAAAGTTAGTGGATTAACAGTATCGAAAATGGCTGTAAACTATCTTACAAGTGTACCGCGTTTAACCGGTAGGGACAATTACCAGGACTGGTCGTTTGCGGTTGAGAATGTCTTCGTTCTAGAAGGATTGTCCAAGTGTATCCAGGGAACTGAAGAAGACACAACACTTGTTGCCAAAGCTAAAGCTAAGTTAATATTAACATTAGATCCATCCCTATATTTGCATGTAAAAGATGCTTGCACGGCGAAAGATGTATGGGATACGCTGAAAAAATTATTCGAAGATTCAGGTTTTTCGCGGAAAATAGGATTGCTTCGAACGCTGATATCTTTACGGTTGGAAAACTGCAATTCCATGGAATCATACGTTAATCAAGTGATCGAAACGGCTCAGAAATTGAATAGGACCGGCTTCAAGATTGATGACACGTGGGTGGGGTCATTACTTTTGGCGGGACTTCCAGAAAGGTATATGCCCATGATTCTAGCTATCGAACATTCAGGAATCGCTATTACCACCGACGAAATTAAATCGAAATTGCTTGATATGCAGATAGACGGCGCTAGCAGTGGAAAGCAGAAAGCTTTTGCTACAAAGTCGAGTGAAGTTAGCACTAATCATGTCAAGAACGTCAACAAGAAAGACAAGACTGACAAGAGAAATATAACCTGTTTTCGTTGTAAACAGAAAGGTCATTTCATGAATAAATGCCCTAATGCTAATAATAATGCGTTTAGTGCAGTGTTTTTAAGTAGAAAATTTAAATCTACAGATTTTTATATCGATTCTGGATGCAGCACGCATCTTACAGCTAGAAAAGATTGGTTGAGAAATATTCGAGATAGTAGTATGTCCAATATATCTGTGGCTAACAGTGAACTATTAACGGTAGAATGTGCTGGTGATATGATGATAACCACAATTGTTGATAATAAGAGATCTGAGGTAAGCATAAATAATATATCATATGTTCCTGATCTGACAACAAACCTTTTATCTGTTTCTCAACTAATAAAAAATGGAAATGATGTTATATTTAACAATGCAGGTTGCAAAATATACAATAAAAATGGATTGATTGCAACAGCTGATTTGATAGACAATGTATATCGTTTAAATTTTGAAGTGCCCAATAAGCAGAAAGCTTTTATGGCAACTACAATTAGTAGTGAAACATGGCACAGAAGATTTGGTCACATAAATTATAAAGACTTAAATCTAATGAAGAATGATTTAGTAGACGGTATAAATTGCAACAGTAATATAACAAACAATGATGTATGCAAAGTATGTTGTGAAGGAAAGCAGACTAGACCCCCATTTAGTTACAGAGGTAATAGAGCTAGTGCTTGCTTGGAGATTATCCATGCTGACCTGTGTGGACCAATGGAGATGACTTCATTAGGAGGTTCTAGATATTTCTTTATCCTTCAAGATGATTTTAGTAAGATGTCTTTTGTATATTTCCAAAAGGGTAAAGATGAAACTTTTCAAAATTTTCAAAATTTTAAATCTTTAGTAGAAAAACAGAAGGATACTAAAATAAAGATTTTGAGAACCGATGGAGGTGGTGAATTTTGTAGTAATATTTTTGAAAATTTTCTAACAAGTAATGGAATCATTCATCAAAAGTCAAATCCTTATTCTCCACAACAAAATGGTGCTGTAGAACGATTAAACAGATCGATAGTGGATAAAGCAAGGTGTCTTTTGTTTGACTCTGGCCTCGAAAAGATATTTTGGGCTGAAGCAGTCAACACTGCTGTTTATCTAAGAAACCGTTCAATTGTAACAGGTGTGACTAAAACTCCGATAGAAATTTGGACCAACAAAAAACCTGAAGTTGGTCATCTAAGAATCTTTGGATCTGAGGTAATGATGCTGATACCTAAAGAAAAAAGGTATAAATGGGACAAAAAATCAAAGAAAACTGTGCTTGTTGGTTATAGTGACAACATTAAAGGTTACAGATTATATGATCCCGAAATAAAAGATATTGTTATAAGTAGGGATGTAGTAATAAATGAAAAATCAGTTGATGTTTCAATCACAGTTGATGAAGAGTTGTCAGGATTATCAGATTCAGTGGGAGATAATCATGAATCATGTCAGGAACAAAATCATCATAATGAAAAGGACACATCGGTTGATAAAATTGCTGAAGACAACGATCCTGATTACTTATGTAACTTGCCAAACTTACCAGATGAAATCAGGAGATCAACCAGAATACCTAAGCCAAAAAGGTTTGATGATTTTGTGAGTTATTTGTGTTCGGATAGTGACTGTGATCCAGTTAGTGTCGAGGATGCTATGTCAAGACCAGATGGTAATCTATGGTTAGCGGCTATGACAGAAGAACTGCAGTCTTTCCAGGATAACGCAGCATGGGAAGTGGTTGATGTTCCCGAAAATGGTTGTGTAGTGAAGTGTAAGTGGGTATACAAACGAAAGGTTGACAACTTAGGTAAAGTGAAATATCGTGCAAGACTGGTAGCAAAGGGTTACACTCAAAAGTTTGGAGTTGATTATAATGAAACCTTTTCTCCAGTCATAAGGCATTCTACATTAAGACTTTTATTTGCTTTGTCAGCAAATTTGAATTTGGATATTTTTCATCTTGATGTAGCTACGGCTTTTCTAAATGGTGATCTAAAGGAAAATGTTTTCATGACTATACCTGAAGGTTTAGAAGTCGAAAATAACAAAATTTTAAGGCTTAAGAAAGCCATATACGGTTTAAAACAGTCAGCTAGGTCTTGGTATGAAAAAGTCGATAACTTCTTAATTAATCTAGGTTATAAGAAATCTGAATATGAGCCATGTCTGTACACAAAGATGAAAAATAGTCTAAAAACCATTATCTCTGTTTATGTTGATGATTTTTTTATTTTTTCTAACGATTCAGATGAATCAGATAATTTAAAATTGAAATTAAATGAATGTTTCAAAATTAAAGATTTAGGAGAAATTAAGAATTGTTTAGGTATGAGAGTAACTCGTAATAAAGAGAATGGTGTTATAACTCTAGATCAAAAATCCTATATTGAACAATTGTTAAAAAGGTTCAATATGGAGGATTCAAAAGAAGTTGCTACCCCAATGGAGATTAGTTTAAGTTTGAATAGAGAAGATAATGCATCTCCTCAAGTGCCTTATCAGAATTTAATAGGTGGTCTTATGTATCTGTCAGTTTTGACAAGACCAGACATTTCATATTCTGTAAGTTATCTCAGTCAATTTAATAATTATTATTCAGAAACGCATTGGAAGCATGTAAAACGAATATTAAAATACTTAAAGGCTACAAAAGAGTATGGATTAAGTTTTTCAAAAAATGATAATTATTTGAAAGGTTATGTAGATGCGAGTTGGGGGAGTAATTCTCATGACAGAAAATCTTATACTGGTTTCTATTTTCAGTTTTCTGGTGGACCTATTGTCTGGGAAAGCAGAAAACAGAATAGTGTTTCTCTGTCAAGCACGGAAGCTGAATATATAGCAGTATCGGAAGCTGCTAAAGAGGCTATTTTTTTAAAGAATTTGTTGTATGAAATGTTGGGTATTGATGAAATTGTTATACTATATAATGATAATATGGGAGCTCAGAAACTAGCAATAAATCCTGTATTGAATAGAAGAACAAAACACATTGATATCCGATATCATTTTGTCAAAGAAGCTGTAAACAAAGGTTTGATAAAGCTGGAGTATTTAGACACAGCTAACATGCCAGCTGATCTCTTGACAAAAAGCTTGAGTCCTGTAAAACACAACAAGTTTTTGAAAGAGATTGGTTTAGTTAATATAGTGTCAGAAATATTTGTTAAATGATATTTTTTAAATTTGTTTATCTAGTGGGAGTGTTGGATATAGATAAATAAATTTGAATATTTTCTAGCAGTGCCATCTATTGGCTACTTTACTAGTTGAATAATGTATCACTTTCCTTTTTTAGAGCAGTAGTAAAATTACAGTCATAGAGTAAACACGTGTTTCATTTTGTTCATCAAATCTCCATTTTTGTTCCAGAACTTTATAATTTCTCAATAGTCATCGGTTTTTGTATTTTCGTGTGGGAACTTCTCTGGACAGATAAATTTCTTTGGTCCACTTTCTCTGCATTGCAATTATTGTGTTATTTATGGTTGGAAGTGAATATAGATAAAAATATGTGAATAGTTTGAAATAAAGAATGGGAAATGTAAGATCAAGACTAGAGAGTGATTGCAGCAGTAACCATCTACTTCTACTATCTTGTTATAACTCATCAGTTCTTTTTCTCGGAACACCTCTAGCATTTTATGGATAGTGCATCTTATTTCGTCTGGTTTTATCTGGCTATTATGAAGAGTTTAAATTTTTGCGAATGCGATTGCTGTCTCTAAGTCATCTAATATTTGTATAATGGTTTGTAACGCTAAGTTTATTTAGTCCAAAACGTTTCGAACGAAACGGTAAAGACGAATTGGTTTAAGTCTGTTCGGATTTTTTTGGTGCTTGCAGCTATTATCTCTTGATTGTTGCTATAGAGCGTTCCATGTTAAGAAAATAACATTGCGGAGATAGGGCCATATATTTCTTATGGACGATAGAATCGCGGCGTTGCCACAACAAACACAAGCACGATTCAGGGTTGTATAATTTGTATTTTCGTTCCCACAGACATGAATTAAATTAATGGTTTTTAACGTAATTGACCAAAAGTACCCATTCGAAACAAGAGATGTAAAGTTGGGAAAATGATTTTTATTAAATAAATAGTATTTACAAAAGATAATTTTATTTTATCCTATTCTACTTATAGTAACGACAGTTTATTTGTTTTTCGGTAAGAATGCCATATACCATGAATCATAGAAATCAGTAGAAAATATTGCTAGTTAAATCATGCACTTTTTGTTAAATCAAAAAAAAAATGTTTTATTTTTTCAGTTATATCTTATTTAAAGCGTTATTCAATATGTAATGTTAAACAACAGTGGAATATAACTATTTTTATTAAACCTATAATAAATGCATACCTATATCTGTCAATTAAAGAAACAGGTATTTAGAATGCATTATTTGTATTCAACTATACATATCCTTTTATTAGTGAAATTATTTAACTACAACCACACAGTGCTGAATACGGCTCTGATTAGAATGAACCTAATACCAACGCATGCCTGAGAGTTTTGGCAACACTGATCTCTATAAGCGTAATGTTATTTTCTTAACGTGGAACGCTCTATAGTAGCGTCACTGTCTCGTTATAGTTGTTTATTATTTTCTTATTAAGGCTTAATTGGTTACTAATGTTTTTATTATTATTTTGTTGATTGAGTTCAAGTCACTGAATTACAGCATCGTATCTTTCGTTTGCTGAGATGGATTTTATAATATTTCCTAAGCCATTGCTAAATCCTCTGGTATTACTGGTTGCTGAATAAACTAAATCGAGTTTCTCTTGGGTTTGTCTTCAGAAGATACTGCAATGTTTTGTCGACGTCCTGTAGACTGTAGAAGTGCGGTTGACTTAGTCCATTTTCTATAGCTGTGTTTGTAGTTTGATACTGATATTCTAATGTTTTGATTTCTTGTGCTATTGGTTCCAATTGGAAATAGTGGATGAAATCATAAGTGGTAGTTTGCATTCTGGCTTCTCCAAGTTTAACTGAAAGGATCCCTGGATTGTTTCGACAGTCCTGGATTTTCACTTCTTGGGCTGTTACTGAGATACATAGATAAATGATAATGTTTGGCTGCGTTTCTTTTCGAATGAACTGGTTTCTTTTCTTCTTTCGCTTTTTTTATTGTCTTCTATAAATTAATTTAAACACTTCAACACTGGCCTTTTGTAAACTTCTCGAATTAAACAGCTATAGTTTTTTTATGGAAGTGGGTTAGTAGCGGGTAAACATTTGAAAATGACGAGGAACTTCTGTAGACTCTCCCACTATTCTACTGACTGCGCCACTTGGTTTTCATCTACGAAGGTACTTTTCTATTTTTAATATCTTCTTTTGAAAGAAGAAAAATATTAAACATAACACTACAATATACTATCGGCTACTAAAAGATTATCACTTTTAATTTCATTTTTTAAACTGTTTATATAATTTTTTGCAGAATACGCAAGATTTGCATTACAGCAGTATAACAGCTAAGGAGTCGTCGTTAAGGGAAGCTGGTTTTAAAAACGAATCAGAAATAATGATTCTTATTCATGATTTTACTGCAAACGGTTACACAGGATGGGTAAAAGTAGGTTTCATTCATAAAACAACATCTTGTAGTTAGATCTTTAACACCTAACATAAAAATAAGTGAATTCTAGTGGCTAAAATTTACGTCGCTTTCTAACTGACATTACATTACATTACATTATTGAACGAACTATAATAACTCCTTAGTCAATAATAAAATGTTACTTCGATAAGCTCTCCAGGAGGTCTGCAGTATTTCTAAAGATTAACATGTGTTTTTTATTAAATGAATTTTTGATCTTGACAAGTACTGCAGTAAATAACCATTCTGGAGTGTAATGTTCCTCGTCACGACGGATTTGCTTAAAAATTTTGTTTCTCTTACTCTCTACTTTACTTTGGAAATTATGCTCAGGGATGCTTTAGTTGGGGGGTGAATGCTACCACTTCTCGGAGAAAAAATTGACCTATTCCAAGTAACTCGTATTCCTTAGAGTTTTTCACGAAGTTAACACTTTTTGAGTTATTTGCGACAAAATATTTATATTTTAAAATAAAAACCACGCTTCTAGACGTTTTTTTCACAAATTAGAACCTAAATTCAAATTTTCATGCAATTTGACATTTTTGAAAATGAATTTGACGTTCATTTACTAGCCTAAAGGTAATGCATATTGTGCATAAGTAAATTTGAAGAACACAGTAGGATGAATTATAGTTGTTCTTATATTGTATAAAGTTTGATTTAAATTTTATAAGTATACCCTCAATTACCATCATTTTCAATAAAACCAATAAATATTCGTAAAGAAATAAAACTTAATTTTAGCATTTATCTAATACTGTTTTAACCAATGCCATGGATATAAACTTAATTTCTGTGGACTGGCAAAGAGGTGCAGAACCGCCTTATGATCAGGCTATAGCGAATGCTAGAGTTGTAGCGTTAGAAATTATACTACTAATAAAAGAGTTGCAGGTTAGTCTCGCCATCAAATTATTCGTAGTACTTTATTGATTCACAAGATTTTTGTGCTAAATTTTTAGGACAAATTCCATTTTAATTTAAACAACATTCACATGGTGGGACATGGTGTAGGAGCACACATTTGTGGATACGTTGGTATTACGCATAATACGATTGGAAAAATTACAGGTGAATAATATTATGATATTTTACTGTTTAACTACATATTTGCGTATATCGCAGCCGCAGTACAAGACTGCATTAAGTCGGTATAATCGGTAAAATAAGACACAAGTTTTAAGAAAAATTAACATTTAATTATAATTTTCCATGTTTTTCAGCCTATATTACATTAACAAAAAACAAAAATTTAAATAAAATATTATTAATGCTAAAAAAATAGGGATTTTAAAGTTACACCACTCTTGCATGGAGAAAATTGTAAAAAGTGTAGACACATTTTCTGTTAGTTGTTGTCCTCTTCTCGTATATCACCTTGGACCAAAATATTTTTATAAAAACTATGGTAGGGTTCTGGTATCATATTTGAATGGCAATAAATCATCGGGCGAGTAAAGAAAAAATAGTCCCCAACAGAAATCGGGGTATAGTATAGTATTAAATTTGACATTTAATAGATTCCAAGAAATCAGATAGCTACCTAGAATAAATAGGTACCTAATAAAACGGCTTATCGCTAGCGGCAATTTAATCTTTCTATCTCTGCACATGTTTCTGATAGCCACAATTCCTTGGAATGGTAATGACAATGTCATAACAGGGCATAAAAATTATTTGTAATACTTTCATTATTTTTATTAAGGTGATTAACAAAAGAATTGGTTTTTGAGAATAGATATTTTTAACCTGTCAGAATTATTAATAGTTTTAAAAGTTTTAAGATGTTTTTCCTTTCATAAGAAAAAATACTTTTTGGCTATAAGTAAATAGTCTTAATTTATGTGTTTTTAATCCAATTTAATAAATAAATGATCAAGCGACATCGCACACATTTTATAGAAAATATAATGTCACAGAAATTTTTCGTGCCTTTCATTGCTTGTTATCGAAACCATTGCAATGTTCCGTGCAAAACTGTTGTAACTCTGTTACATTAGAAGTACAACAGTTTTGCACGGAACTTATGTACAAAAACGAAAAATAGTTAAGCTGTTGTTGTTGTAATATTTAGCCGGTTAAGCATTTGAAAATTACTAAAGATTTACAGGGGATAGATATACATGTTTACAATCGAATTTCATGATTACTTCATTTTCATAATATTTTGAGTTACTGCAGTCTTGCACTGAGGGGGCAATATGTATGGGTGTGTGTAGTGGTATAAAACATGCATATTATGTTTATTTGCCACAGAATAAAACAATTTTACATTATATACATTTTGTTTTACTATAAAGTTAGCCAATATATATTAAACATTTCTGTTAACAGAAACAAGAAGAAGTGGCGTATTTGCTGGTTAAGCCAACTTTATTTGAATCAATGAGGACAAAAAAGACGTTCTTTTTTGATCATATATGGGACATTTAAAGAACATAAGGTTTAAATATGCTAACGTCGTATTATCATAAAAGCAGTAAGATGAGTTTATAATTTTCATTTTGTACAGGGTGTCTCATAATGGATTTAACGTTCTAAAGGAATAAAACAAACAAAATTGCAGAACAATTTTAATACACTTGTTAGATACGTCATAAATGCGGATTTATTGTTCAAACAAAACATCGTTTAAATGCTGGCCGTCTTCTTCGTGGTGATCTGTTAGTTTTAAGCACCAGTTGTAGAAAACTCGCTGGCACATCTGAATGGATATGTCACGTATAGTATTGATAATGCAGTCTTTCAGTTGCTGGATCTTTTCTGGTACGAGATCGGTGTAAACGATACTCTTTAGGTACCCCTATAGAAAAAATCCAAGGAGGTTAAGTCTGGGTATCGTGAAGAAAACGGAATATCTCCACTAATGGAAACAATTGGGCCAGGAAACAGTTCTGTAACTGGTACGGTACGGTACTGGTATGGTTCTGTACGGTACCTTCTTTAAAAAAGTACGGCCCGAATATGCCCCAGGCGGATATAGCACACCATACGGTCAATTTTTTAGAGTGTAATTGTCTTTGATGTTTTATGTCGCGGATTATCTTGTCCCAATTGTGTCCCATTAAGATTGAAATGGGTTTTATGGCTAAAAATATTGTTTTCGTACTACCTTCATTCCAAAAAGTGTTCATCATTGTCTCAGCAAAAGGTTTTTGTTTTAAATTTACAGCGCATTAACCGGATTTACAGCCTTCCATATATATAATATTGTCTGGCATTCTCGTGGTTTTGGGTCTACCAGCTGGTGTGTGATTTATGACACAAGCTGTTGCTCAGAATCTTTTCACCCAATTGTTCACCAAAGTTGCCGATGATACTTAGGCTAAACGTCTGATATTGAAAATTGCACAAACATAAACACCCGTTGCTCTACTGGCCACGGTGCCATCGTAACTGAAATTCGCATGTTCAACAAACCGTCTACACCATCAGCTTCCTCCTACTTAGAACAGGTCGAGCTCTAAAATAATTTCAAACTTTAAATCCATTACGAGACACTCAGTATAAATAGTAGAAAAAAACTGTCCATAATCTAGTATCAGTAGTGCGATAAGAGACTTACAGAAGTTGAGAACTAAGGATAACACAATGAGAAATGCCTTTGCGAAGGTTGTGGCAAAAAAGCTGACAAAAGTCGATAATAAAAAGCTTCTCTTCACAATACTTAACGAAGACCACGTTGCTCAGTTTGGGAACTTGATTGGGAGTGTTTAAGGATATAGTAGTAGATAGTAAAAAAATGTAGAACAAAAATCGATAGATAAACAATAGAAATCAATTAGACAACAAATATATGACAATATGACAATTATTTAAGAAGATTTACGACCGATTTGAAACAAGACACGTTATCTAAAGAGAAAAAACGATATTCACAGTCAAGAATACAATTCTGAGATTACCGCATCATATTTGATAATATTTATTACAAAACACAAGTCTTAAAACTCGACATTCCTTGACATTTTGTTATAATTTGTTTTAGGTCTAGATCCAAGTGGTCCAAGATTTGAAGGCATGCCAGATTTTGTCAAATTAAATCCAAGAAGCGCAAGCTACGTAGAAGTTATTCATAGCGACTATTATGAATGTAAGAGTAAATCACAGATTATACATTTATTTTTTTTACAATTAATACATGATGCAAAATTTTGAAATTTTGGGCTACAAAAATTTTTTATTTTTAATTTTGTCTGATGATTTGTTAAAGGTAACACATTCCATGAGATACAGCACGTATCAGCAGATGTTAGTCACGTTCATCATTGTTGAATTTAATGTTAAAGCATATTCTAAAAAATTTCAGGAGTAGATATAACAGACTAGGCACAGTTTTCTTCAATTTGAACAATAATACCTTTTGTCACATCTTGTCGAATACTTGTTTATGTCTAAAAATACTATACTCAACACGTTTTGTTTTTTTTTCTCGAAGTGCCCTCTCGTCAATGGGACGTTGGCTACTTAAATTGCAAACTCATCACTGTTGAAAATTTCATCCTGGTTATTATCGGGTGTTTCTTAGCCACAATAGTCTTTTCCTGCTTAGTCTCCACTTTCCTTCGATATGTCATTCTACTATTAATTGAGCATATGTTTACTTATTTCCCAGTATGTGGCCTAGGTATGTTTTCCTAACTTACGTTGTATTGATATGTTTTGGGTAATTGATTAGTCTAGCATTTTGACAAATTTAGTCCAGTTTTGAGTTGTATTTTAACCCGTCGACTGTGTGGTGGCATTTTTTGATAGTAGCTGTGTGTGTTAGGAGTAATTATCACACTTAACCTATAGGTTTTATAAATAGTGATAACCTGATAGATATAATAATCCGAAAACTGCACGAATTTCTTTGTATCCGTATTCTTAATTCTAAGGGACTAAATTGATTTTTTTATTAGTGCATTGAACAATATCTCCTACAATAATAGTATCCATGAATAATTCCTAGCAAAAATGGTCAACTAGCTTTCAAACCCAGGGAAATAAAATAATTAAATTTTTTATCAACCATTTACTGCTAAACAAACTTTACTTGTAGCGCCAGAAGAATCTGGCGATGATGCCAGATTTTAACAGGCGCTAATAAACGACGTGGGTGCCAGGTTAAAATCACATAGGAGGTTTTTGATTTGTTTAAAGATATTTTGATCTGTTGTATTATAGATCCTATTTCTAGATCAGGGATTAGATGCACAGAATTCTCTCTATAGCCAATTTGGTAAGTAGGTATTGAATTATCTGGTAGACTTTCTTTTATTTTTCTTAGAAGTATTCTTTAAAATATTTTAGGAGTAGGTGACTTAGAGGTCAGTATTATTATTTTGGTGGGAAATCAGCGTACTTTAGTTAAGTTGGGGAAAAACAAAGATGGAGTATTTGGTTGAAAAGTGTATCGCTTTATCTTATAGTTTCTCATAGTTTTTTCATATACTTAGTTAAAGTTTCTAGATAAAAATAAAAATATTTATAAGTTTATTTATTTAAAAGATAGCTTCTTGTTTTCAAACGTTTTTGCAACCCTTCTTTTTATAGCTAGAAGCCAGGGTATAAACGAAACTTTGGGACACAGTGATTTCTTTATAAACGGAGCACAAAAACAGCCAGGTTGTTCAGAAAATACTTCTTTCGATAATGTACTATCACTGGAAAGAGGAAGTCTCCAGCAAGGTCAAGTTTTTCCTGGTTGTAGTCATAAAAGAGCGTTTAAATATTTCGTGGAATCAATGGTGAGCAAGAAATGTGTTTTTCAGGGAATAAAATGTGGAAGTTTAAAAGATTTTGATAATGTAAGGTTTGTTGTTTTCTATTTTACAAATTTTTGTTGTGTTTGAATATCGTCCTTTAAAAATACCAATTTAAAAATCATCTATTTAGAAATATATAATATACGTCTCAATTGTTAATATAAATAAGGTCGATGAGGCTTAATTATTATAATTTTTGTTTGCTACTAAGTAGCAAAACAAAATAATTGGTTAATTTTTAACGAACAGGTTTAACGGAAGTTAAAATCAAAATCTTAAAATAAAAGTATGGAATCGTATGTTATTTTTAAATAAAACAATTTTTTATTTAAGGGTAAGTGTACCAGCTGCAATGGTTCAGGACACAATTGCAGAATACTTGGTTTAAATAGATATTCTGATAGCTCAGAGGGAAACAGATTCTTTCTCAATACAGCTGCCCAATTTCCATTCTGTAGTAAGTCTAAAATTTCTAATATTTTTCTTAAAGTATCTCTTAGAAACGATTTTAGTTGTGATTTGCTGTAGTTTTATGAGCAAAAACTGTTTAAAATAAAAAAGACTGATAAAAAACGAAAGAGTATTGAAAACTAAGTACTACTAATGTATATGCTTGTTCACTTAATTTCCTATCCATTAAAACAAATCTTAATCGGATAATTCTTAAAATAAAAACTAAGATTCAACTTGGTAGCTTGGTAAAAAAAAATTAAAGTGTACCTTATTGTGAATAGTTTTAGGATTTCATAATCAAATTAATAACAACATCCTAAATATTACCAAAAATACTAAATAATAAAAACTGCAAAAATAGTACTAACTCTGGGTGAATTGTACCTATCAGATGAGAATAGATAAAAAAACAAAACTTAACAGTATCACCATAAGAATTATAACCAAGAAGCTATATCATCATCATTCAATCTTCGCTTATCCACTGCTGGACATAGATCTACCTCATAATTTTCCATCTATTCCGATCTTGTGCCTCTTGCATGCAATTCCTATGACAACATTTTAGATCGTCAGTTCAAGGTGTTGGTGGACGTCCTCTGCTTCGGTAGGCATCATCTCTTGGTCTCTATTCCAGTATCCGCTTTGACCATCTGTTATCTGTCATTCGAGCCACGTGACCTACCCAGTTCCATTTCTGTGTTGCTACTCTCTCCACTGCATTAGCCACCCATGTTCTTTGTCTTTGGGTGCTGGCGATTTGGGATCTTGTCTGGTAGTGAAACGCCCAACATAGCACGGCCCATCGCCCTTTGACACGCACGGATCTTTTAAACAGTTTTCCTTGTCATGGTCAACGTTTCCGCACCGTAAGTCAACACTGGCAAAACACACTGACCAAAGGTTTTTCTTTTACGACATATTGATTTATCAGACGATTTGAAAATATGGTTTAACTTGCGGAAGGCTGTCCAAGTCAGTCTTATACGACGGAGAAGCTCAACGGTTTGGTTATCTTTTTCTATGCGGATCTCATAACCTAGGTATTTATAGGCCATTACCTGGTCGATGGATCTTGTTCCTATGCATATATCTTCGCTGACTATAAGATTTGTCATAATCTGGGTTTTAGATATATTTATTTTCAATCCCCCTTCTAGCGAGGAAAGGTAGAGCTGATTTAAAACTTCTTTGGCCTCATCTATCCTATCAGCTATTAGTTGATAGATTTAGAAGCTATATAAATACAAAAAATATGCAAATTAAGAATATCGATGTAGATAATTATAAAAAAAAACAAATAAAAACTAATATTTATTAAAATAAAATAATTTAAGTAGGATTTGAGTTGTAATTAAGAAAACTTATTTTACTCAAATATTTTCTTTTTATCTATGAATATTTCAGTGCTTGAATATCGAATAAGTGTTAGCATTACAGATAATGAAAAATACGGCTATTTTACCTTTATCCTAGTCGATGAAAACGCTAATATTGCTGAAGCTTCTCTCACCGTTGAAAATAGGTAAGTTATATCATGCAACTTTATTATTTTTTTATTTATATAGGTATACGTACATTTTGATGATTGTGATTTCCTTCAATACCCCTGAAAAATTTTCTCCATTGGTTTATATCTTCAACTGTTCTAAATATTTCGCAGAATGAGTGGCCTTCTAAATTCTAAATTTGGTCGGACCATCTAATTGGTATACGACCTCTTGTGTTTCTTTCCGCAACGTTTTTCCAGAAACACAATGAATTTATCTAAATTATCGCCACCTTTGAGAACCAAGTGATCAAAGTAAAAGACGCAGGAGAACATGTTGCTAAATTAAAATGGAGGTTCGCAGGACACAATGCTCGACTGTAGGATGAAAGATAGAACCATGAAATACAGCGATACAGACCATGGTTAGGAAAGAGAAGTAAAAACCACAAATGAGATAAGCTGATGACAATAAGAAGATCGAAGGACACAATTGGAAGCAAGTGGCACAAAATAGAAACACTGGATCGATTTGGGGGAGGCCTATGTCCTAAATTGGATTACTTAAAGCTGAAAGAAGAAAAATAAAGATATAGTATTACTCTTAAATCTAGGTCATATATAAATATTGTAACCGTTGCAAAAGTTTTAGGAAATTCATTTGAAATTCGATTGTTTTTTTTTAAATAAAACTGTAAACCCCATCTATCTGCCGGGTACTTGTAGCCGACTCAAGATTTATACTGTAATTCTAAACCTATCCGATAGATGAGAACGATTATTAACTTGTCAATCACGCCCCAATTCAAACCGGGAAATGATAGCGTCTGTCTCTTTTCTCTTACAAACATCTGTTAAAACTGTTAGGACGTGTTTTGTGAAGTGGTCTCTATATAGAGGTAAGCCAAAGAAAAAAGGCCTTTTTTTGTCTATATTTTAAGATAAATAATTATTTTTAGACCTTCTTTTACCGGGGACAATAAAAGATCATTAATTATGTTTATTTGACTCGAAGTTAACTGAGAAAGTCGTAAACGCAGCCCAATAATCCCTTATGATCTAAAAAAAATGGACCCCTAGTAACTAATTTAACGAAATGCTTGGAGGTTGAGAGGAAGCAGAACATATCCTTTGTGTATGGTTGCCAGCTAATGGACGATTGAGGTTGTACCTTTTCTTTTTTATTATACCCTATCGAGAAAGCGAGAATAATTATGGACTCAGAGAAAGAAAATATAGCAGTGTTTTAAATTTTGTTTAAAGATTTAACTTTTCTATTATGCCTAGTTAATAAATAACTACTATAATATTTTAAATGTAAACGAATTTCGAAATTTGGGAATAATATATAAATTAATTTGTTTTTATCAACCAATTCTTGATTTAAAAAGATATAAAGTTGTTTTGTTTCTCGTCTCTCTCGTCCTTTACGAGGATAAACAAGGGGTGGCGTCCAATAATAAATTATAATTTTGAATTGTCTGATTGTGTTTGGATTTTTGAGATATTATTTAATTTCTATACACTTGACCTTGCCCCGCCCTTCATCTCCGAATTGAGCGATTCTGGCCTTAAACTTAATGTGTGTGCGGGATGTTTATTACACATCCACGCTACAATATAAATGGAATTATATTTTGAAAACGTTTACATAAAGATATTATTCTTTTAGGGACACCTATAGAGTCTTTAAAAGTCAGTCAGCGACTAATAATAGTTTTGTATATTTTGCCAAGCCTCCTCGTCTCAATAATATTAGAGAAGCAAAAGTAAAATGGATTGAAAAGAAAAAGATATATTGTTTTATTTTTTGCAGAATGATCATTAGAGTACAAAAAGTAACAGTTGCATTTTTGGGTACAGGAAACGACGATGAAAGGTAAATATTATTTGGTAAAAAACGAGAACTGCATTATCCACTGCTATATTTGTTCTTTTCTTTCTAATCTTATAGTTTTTTACCGCTTTTTTAATAATAATAATAATAATAATTGATTATTTTTAATAATAATTGATTATTTCTTTAACGTTTTTTATCTTGTTAAATAGGTTGTGCCACCATATTGAAAACTTTAATGTCTTTATTGACCGATCACTTGATTTTTAAAGTATTTCTATTACTTTTTCACCTTTCAAATCAGAATATAACTTTTCGGCTGTTGAGCTACACAGAATCTTCTGATGACCTAACGCGTATATAACTTTTATGTGTGAGTCCGTGTTGCTCTCTGATGGCACTTAACCTGATAAGCATATTTTATTACATTTATCATATATATTTAGCATAATTCCATTTAGTATTTCTCTACTTTTTTCCACTACTGTTCACAGCTATAAGTATTATTTTATTTTAAAATTTAATTTTTCTTATATTTTTACAATAATTAATCTTTGATAAGTGAAGTGAAGTATTTCAAACGTATAAAATAATTCAATAATATCCCGCAAACTTTATTTTATTTATTTAAATTATTTATTTATTTAAATTTAAAAATAAAAATCGTGTTATTAGAGCCCCATTATTGATTGTTTTAGTGCCGATTTGATTTTTTGTCCTCCTGATGAAACCGTGGAAATAGAGAGCGGATCATATATTACATTTACCAAATGCTCGGATCAAATAGAATTACCAAATCCAACAACGCAGGCAATACATATGAAAAACACAAACGAAATCTATATGACAATCAAAAAAGCGAACACTGCTAGTGTTATAAAAAGTACCAGCACAAAATCTATTACTGAAGCGAATTTGATGTCAATTCAAGCGTAACATGAAATTATTGTCAGTCTCAGCGCCGAAACCCGTACTAAATTTTTCAACTCTTTCCAATACGATTACACAAGGATGGAGTAAAGCAGAAGCCGGAAAAATCACAGCCAATAATTTAGCCCGTGACTAACATTTAAGAATACAGTTTTTAAAGAAACTAATAGTTTGACTAAAACAATTATTATCTCTACATAGTTAAATAATGTAATCAAATAAAGTAGCTAAAGAGAGACCTTAATATACTTTTTATATAATAAACTATCTATTTGTTACAAGATCCTGTTTTTTTTTTTATGAATAATTATGAATTATAAATTAAGACCTTTATTTACTATCATCATCATCATCATCGCCATTAACCTATATGCGTTCACTGCTGGACTGAGGTCTGCCTTAGCTCCTTCCATCTATCTCTGTCTTGTGCGGCTTGCATCCAGTTATTTCTATCAAGCTTAAGGTCTTCAGTCCATCTAGTTGGTGGGCGTCCCCTGCCTCGTATTGCTTCTTGTCTTGGTCTCCACTCGACAATACATTTTGTCCATCGGATGTCTGATAATCTGGCGATGTGTCCTGCCCAATTCCATTTTAGCGACGCAATTTTTTCGATGACGTCGGTTGTTTTTATTCTATGACATATTTTTTGTTTTGTTTTATATTCGGTCTCTCAGAGAGACACCCAACATCTGCGCTTCATAGCCCTCTGAGTCAGGCGAATCTTAGCCACTATCTTTTTTGTGAGTGTTAATATTTCCGCTCCATAACTGAAACACACATTGGACAAATATTTTTCTTTTGATGCATATAGCTAGGTCTGATTTAAATACATAGTTTAATTTACCAAACGCTTCCCAGGCTAATCCTGTACGACGTGGGAGCTCACATGTCTGGTTATCTCTGTCCAAGAGAATTTCATGTCCTAGGTACTTACACGATGTAGTCTGCACAATATCCCTTACATCAACAGCAATATTTCGATTTAGCAGCAGATTAGTCATTATTTGCGTCTTGTTGAGAGACTGTATCTCCTTACCGTACTCTTCGCTATATGCAGAATTTATTTGTTTCTTGTTCAGATAGGCTTACGCTAGCTTTGGTAGATATATTTGATTATGTTAGTGTCTTCTTCTCGTGCCACTCCTAGCGGAGATTGGAAATCATCATGGCCACTGCGACTTTGTTAGCAGCGCGCCTAAAAAGTTCAATCGAACTACACCCGAACCATTCACGTAGATTACGAAGCCACGATATTTTTCTTCTTCCCACACTTTTTTGCCCTTAATTTTGCCCTGCATGATGTTTCTTAAAAGTTCGTACTTTTCACCTCTCATAATGTGCCCCAAGTATTCCATCTTTTTAGTTTTTATCTCATTTAGAATTTCGCATCTTTTGTCTAAAGTTTGGAGTACTTGCGTGTTAGTGACGCGGTCCATCCATGATATTCTGACAATGCGCCTATAGCACCACATCTCGAAAGCTTCGATGTTTTTTATGGTCAACTGTTTTAGTGTCCAAGCCTCAACTCCATATAACAGGCTAGAAAAGACATAACACAGCAGCATTCGTATTCGTAACTTTATATTGATATCACGATTGCAAAAGAGTTTGCGCATTCTATTAAAGACTGATCTAGCAATTTCTATTCTCCATCTAATCTCTTTTGTTTGATCAGTATCGTCTGTGATCTAAGCACCTAGATATTTATAACAGGGCACACGCTCAATCGTTGTATTGTCTATTACAAGATTAGCTCTGATGTCCTTTGATTTCGTGATTACCATAAATTTAGTTTTTTTCAAATTAATTTTCAAGCCGTAACTGTTACAGAATATATTGAGACTTTTAACGAGATGTTGTAGTTCTACTGGCGTTCCCGTTAGGAGAACTGAATCGTCAGCATACCTTATATTGTTGATCGTTTCACCATTTATTATCAGACCAAGATCTTCTTCCTCGAGTGCTTGTTCACAGATAGCTTCACTATACACATTAAATAAAAGTGGCGATAAGATACATCCCTGCCGGACTCCTCGACGGATTTAAATTTCTTCTGTTAGTCTGCCCTCAACCTTGACATTTGCTGTTTGATTCCAATATAAATTGCATATAATTCGAATATCTTGGCTGTCTATATTTTTCTTTATTAGAACTTGTCTTAGTGGTTCATGTTGTACTTTATCAAAGGCCTTTTCGAAATCAATAAAGCAGACGTAAATTTCTTGGTTCATGTCTAAGCATCTCTGTGAGAGAACGTTCATTGTAAACAGAGCCTCTCTTGTACCCAGTCCTTTTCTGAATCCCATCTGAGTGTTACTGATGTCTACGTCTAATTTCCTATAGATCCTATTATGGATTATTTTTAAGAACAGTTTTAGAGCATGACTCATCAAAGCTATCGTACGATATTCGTTGCATTCCTTTGTATTTGCCTTTTTTGGCAGTAGTATAAAGGTCGAACGGAGCCATTCCCTAGGTATTATTCACTAATTATGTTAGTGTAACGATGGTCCATTCGGCATTCTGTCAATGCTTTTAACATTTTGTGATTGCTTATATTATCGAATGCTTTCTCGTAGTCGACAAATATCAGTGCCAACGATTTTTTGTATTCTGCACACTTCTCTATTAGGTTCTTTATTACTACTAAATGATAGTCAGTGCTATGTATAATGTAAATCTTGCTTGTTCTCTAGGCTGATAGAAGTCTAATTTAGCGTCTAGTCTTGTTTTGATAATTTTTGTTAAAACTTTATATATGTGTGAAGCAAACTGATAGAAAGGTAATTTCTTAAATCTGTTATGTCTCTTTGCTTGTGTAATAAAGTAAGAACTGGAATATTCTATTGAGAAGTTTTTCCTTGGTAGATGTATTCGGTGAGAAGCTTATCCAAAGCCTGGATAATTTTATTTCCACCTAGTTTAATCGCTTCGATCACTACTTTATCATCGCCAGGGGATTTGTTATTTTTTATTTCTGAGCTATCATACGAAAGCACAAATGGGTCGGACTTTTTCAGTTTTCACTTTTACCGTCCAGTGCATCGTTGCCAATTAGTTACTATTTAACTGGGAATAAGCCACAATTAAAGATAAAAATACGTTTATTGACGTTTCAATTTCCACTTCGGAAATCGTTCTCAAAATACAAATAGTAAATTAAACAAATTTTGTTTTTTGTTACATAGTGAAAAATTCTTCTAATAATTTAATTTTGTCTGACTCATTTATATTATGCATACATTATGCATTTTAAAGTAGACGACTTAAAAAAATGATATTGCCCATATTGTTCAGTTGCGCCCCTGGGACGACTTTACTTATAAGATAGTTCATTCGATTACATGAAATCAACTTTAACTTGAGAATATCCGTCAGAAAAAAATCATAGCATGTAATTCGTCTTTAAAAAGACAAACACATGACATGATGACAGTAAAATTCTCCTGTTAGTGATTCCATAGTAAATTATGAGGGAAAAACCAGAAAAAAAACCTCATAATACTATCCCAACATTGTAAGTATTTGTTCGTGAATTTAGTTTACCTTCAACAAACATCAAAATTCTGATTTTATATGTCACGTTATTTAAAAACCATAAATGATGTATCCTCTATATGTTACTGACTTACTAATACTGGTATTTTCTTATTAATAACTTCCTCTTTCAATATTGGTAACCAGATCCTACTACATTCTGCCGAGGAATTTGCGACACAATTGGCCTCATTTAGCATAATTAGAGCCGCTTCTTTGATTTTTGTTTTTTTACCAATCGTTTCTTTTAGGACTACATTTCCCAGTTAAATAGTAATTAATTTACAATGCCACAAGAAAATAGCTTCAGAACAATGTTGCCAATTAGATCTATGCAACTATTAACAGCGTCATAGCTCTTTAGAAAATCTATTACCTGTAATAAAATAATATTCGTCGAGGGAGAGCCTTAGCGAAACAGTATGGCCAAAGTTCAGCATATTGTAAACTAAAATTTTTAAGGCCGGTGTGTCTGTTCTGTCTGTTAGAGATAAAAACTATGTCGGACGAAAGTTATAGGTGTTATAAATTGACAAAAGAAGAGGTAAAGGAAAACCGTGAAGAAGATGGAAGGACTTTGTAACAGACTTGATAGAGAAAGATTTGGGCGAAGAAGACTCGATGGACAGAAATAAGTGGCGACGAAAAATAAGGAACAGCGACCCTTCTTCTTCTTCTTATGGTGCCTGTACGTTACGGATGTTGGACACTAACATGGCTATTCTGACTTTGTTGACTGCTGACCTGAAAAGTCCGGTAGTGGTTAAGTTAAACTATTTTCGCAGGTTAAGCAGCCAGGATATTCTTCTTCGTTCTGGACCTCTTTTCCCATGCACTTTACCTTGAAGTATGGTCCGAAGTATGTCATATCGTTTTTCATTGCGCATTATATAGCGATCCTTGAAAACAAAACCTAAGGAAGAAGAAGAAGAGTGATCCAGGGTTAAGGATAAACAGAAAGGATAAATAACTAAAGGTTCATGTAGAAAAAGTATAAATAAATAACTGCTAGGCATTTACACTAGATTTATTTTACACTAATTCACAAAATAATATACAATCCATGTAATAACTTAACAGTAGGAGTTCTATACACAACTTTAATCAGCATTTAGTGTATAAAACATGTTTAAACATGTTCAGAATAGTGTGCGGTCTTCAATTCTTCACTGTCTTGTAACTATGATTCTGATTCGAAGGTGATTCTTTCCTCGAGGCACAGAGTTTTAAGATTTTTAGTGGAAGAGATGCTATTTAGTAACAGAAATTTAGAACAATAAAATTCTTACGTGATTCTTGTATACGCTATATATAAAATCAGGTGGACAGAAAGGTGTCAACCTTTTACAATTCGTTGGATATTTGATATTAGTTAGTAGGAATTAGATACTTCATATGGAAACTTTTGTTAAAAAACTTTATTATAGTCATGATAATAGTTTTGGTTTTGTATACCACATTTTCTCATACTAATTTATAATTATATTTTTAACATCCTATCAGTTCTTAAAAAAAAACGTTATAGACATGGTTTTTACATTTTAGCTTTAACACATCCTATCAGTTCTTAAAAAAACATTATAGACATGGTTTTTACATTTTAGCTTTAAAGCTTGCACTTAATTTTTGATTATACAGCTTTAGAAGTAATTTACAGACGTACAGTTTATCTTGACCTTAATACGCTTAAATCACAAAGAGAGAGAGAGAGAGAGAGAGTGGAGAGCGGAGAGAGAGGGGGGGGGCAAAGACAGAAAAGATTGTCTAGCGGCTTCCTACCCTACGACTGTAATGTATATAACCTGCTGGCTAGATATCGACAAGGACAGCCTGTGTTGACGGAGAAAGATACTATTAGCAGAGCTTCGAGCTTTTCTTATAAAAGTTTAAAGAAAACAACTGCTTTGTGTTACATTATCATCATCTTTGGCTCTACAACTCTGGGTGGGTCGTGGCCTGTGCAAGAATTAGTCTCCACTCCTCTCTATCGTTCGCCCTGGCTTTCCAATTTCTGGCCCCTAGATTCCTCAAGTCATCTTCGACTTGAGTTTTAATCTAGATCTTGGCCTGCTTTTTTCTGGTTCCTGCTGGCTCTTGATATAATATCTGTCTTTGGGGTCTCCATGTTCATTCTTTCAAGGTGTCCTAGCCACCTTAGCATTGATACAACTCAAAATTGTAGCGCCTGTGCCATATCCCGCTTTCTTGTACTCCTCCGTATATGTGCCTAACTATTTCTTCTTTCAAAGTGGCCTAACTTTTTCGTCGCTATTTAACATAGTCCATGTTGTACAACTAGCGGGAGTTATATCCCCTATTGTAACATCTGGAACTAGAGGGTGAGAAAATCTTCACCACTGTACAACGCTGGTACCACTGTAATATACTGGTAATGAACCTTAAAGGATGCTTATCCCTGCGAGCGGCTGCAAGGAATACTGGTCCCACTAGTCTGGAGGGCTGGCTCGCCTTCGTGGATTTACGAGAAGGTAAGGAACTTCGGAATAGGGGTTAAGGACTTCTAGGTCTCAGGTCCTGTAAAGAGTTTGAGTCTATGGGCTTACTTTAGAAGCCGGATAAATGTATAAGCCGAAATTTGGTACTCTTCTGGTCTCTGTCTGAATCGGTCGGAAGGAACATAAAACCAATTTTAGAGTCTACAAATGTATTGAATATACTATGTGGTTTACAATTAAGTTAACAAACTGTCAGATATAAGTAATAATAACTCGTTCGGCGCGAAGGGAGACGAGAAGAGATCTTAGCAAGAAAGTAAAGGGGTGACAATCTGTAATACTATAATTTACTCGGGTTAGTATATAGAATTTTGTTACCTTTCGCGTATTTAGGCTCTAGCTAATGATACGCCCTTCAGTTCCTCCGGAAATCGGATTTCTTTCAGTACCCGACACTTATACGGAACTATACCCCGTCGAAATATAACAATCGCGCGTAATCCGCACCTGGTGATACTCTCGTATTAACCACCCTGCCCGAAGACACCGACTGCCCGACTCCTCTGTTCTTCTTGTTTTTATTAAGCTCGTATTTTCAATGCCGGTTATAGTGCCAAGGTCGTGTTTTCGCTGAGTTGTAAGTCCTATGCGTTATTTGGGTCACGAGCGGTGTTATTTTTACAACAATAGTTTCTATTTGACGTGCTTTTTCTACGTTTAAACAATTATCAAACAATGCACTAACTAGGTCAATTTCTTTGTGTAATTTAAAATGTATACTTTACTGTATTAATTATCCCTTATTTGATTTGGAATATATAATAATCATTAAAATGATTATTATTCTCCCTATGCTACAAACCTTTATTTTAATCTTTACTTTCTTGCTATGTTTACATTACAATGTCTCTGATGCTTATGTCAGGACAGGTTTAATAAGAGTTTCATATATTAGTATCTTGGCTTTTCTGCTAATTAAAAGTGATATTAAAAATTGCTTTAGTCCAAAGTAAGCTCTGTTCGCCAGGTATATTTTTCTCTTAATTTCTACGCCTACTAGTTAGCTGTTATTTAGTTGTGTTCCAAGATATGTAAACTCCGAGATCCCTTCAAATGTGTGTGCTTCTGTCACCAGATCTTGTGGTGCCTCTATTTGTGTGCTGTTCGTGACCTTCATGTATTTTGTTTTGGATAGGTTGACCTGCAGTTCCATTATCTTCGTGGCTTTTTCTAATATTTCAAAAGCCTGTGTCAGGTCTCTTTTTATCCGTGATACTATGTCAATGTCATCTGCGTAGGCCAATATCTGTACACTTCTATTGATGATCGTACCTGTGGTTATTATGCCCGATTTCTCTATGGCTCTTTCTAGCGCGATGTTAAACAATAGGCACGATAGACTGTCTCCATGGCGTAATCCAGTATGTGTTCGAAAAGACCTTGGCACTTTGTTACCTTGACTTTGCACTCGACTTTCGAAAAAGTTGCCTTTACCAATGTTATTAGATGTGACGAAATATCTAGTTCTGCCATGACATTATAAAGTGCGCTTCTATCTACACTGTCATAAGCGCTTTTAAAATCTATGAAGAGGTGGTGGGTATCAATTCCATATTTATATGTCTTTTCTAAGGTTTGTCTGAGAAGGAAAATCTGATCGATTGTTGACCTTTCTTTTTGGAATCCACATTGGTATTTGCCTATTTTTTCCTCAGTATATACTAGTAAACGATCATAAAGTATATAAGCCAGTACTTTGTAAGCCTTATTTAAGAGGGTAATGCCTCGATAGTTGTCACATATAGGATCCCTTCTTGTGATAGGTATTAGTATAATACCTACTTCCAACGTCGGAGTTTTCCTTTCTCCAATGGATCAACAAGTTTTATTATATATATTTTTAGCGCATTTGCTTCATACTTGAACAGCTCCGGGAGGCGTTGTGTTACACTTTATGTTAAAAGTAAAAACAGATTCGAAAAGTGGTAAAAATTCTATAGTGACATAACTTTTAAATTTTTTTTAACGTTAATTTTGAAACAAAAAAAATTGTTCAAACAGTTTTTTTAATTTATAAAGAGTTAGTGCACTACAATTTTTTTAAGACATATTATATAAAAAAATTATCTCAATATCTGCCATAGTTTTTGAGTTATTTTAATTAGACTTTTACATTGAAATTTAGCTATGCCCAGAATAGCCAAAAACGGCCTTAAGGTCAAGGATAAAGTAGATTTGAGCAGTATGTATATTGCAATACCAAAATCGTGATGTGGCGACGAAACTGCCATTTTACTCGAACATTTACGACTCTAAATTCTGAGGTCGTTTGAGCTGTTCACTTTTGTCAGTGGCGTCAATAAAAGAAATAATACATTATGTTAAGATGGTCATTTTAACTACTTTTTTATATGCTGAATATATTTTGGAAACGGAACTTATTTTAAGCAGATTTTGTAATAATTTTAAAATTCAATTAAAACGTTCTTACGATCTTTAACAATTCATCTAATTTATTTTGTTTTTAAAATGCATAACCAACAATTTGTTTTGTGTTATTGTCTACAAAGAAGAAAAAAATAAACATGCACATAATTTTGTGTCCTTTTCATTAAAGTTTTTTGATTTTTAGTCAATAGACATTGTGATAGATGGTGCCGAGTCAAATTAGTGGATTTTCAAGAGATTTTAACAAAATATTCCCATGCTACACAGCCCTAACTCCCGCTAGAATTTATTTTATATTTGGCAAGAATTTTATTGTTCTGTCTATTTCGATATATTTTAAAAACAGCAATTTTAGACAATCAAACATCTATATAATAGAAACGTTACATAAATATGCCTTTAAACTTTTTTCAACATCAGAGATCAAATCGTTTGACGTATAATGGAACTCAAACATTCATTAGTTTTAAACGTTTATAATCTACATGAAATTTCAATAAAAATGGGTAATAAAAATTTTGATAAGTGTATAGACCATAATATTTATTTGCTTAGTGGCTCACAATGATTCATAACTAGATTTAAAATAATATACTTCTTCATTAAATGCTTGAATTGTCCCTTTTTGGGCTGAATAAAATTGGAAATTTGAAAAGTTTTTAAAACATAATTTGTACTAGTCTATTTTTGTCGTGTTCTGAAAAAACTTTTACTGTCAATATTTAAACCAATTTTGGTAAACCATCAACGTTACTCGATCACTAGCTCTGGACCCTTAGATATCACTACCGAACAAATTCACACTGTATCAAAAATATGAAAGTTTCATAATAAATATTTATCTGTTTATTCAAAGCAGTCGCCAGTCACTCCAGTCAATCTCTTCTACTCAACTCCGACTCTTAACTTTACACTGATGTCCACTCTGATACCTTTTAACCCAACTAGAGATGAGGTAACTAACCTGCGTGGAAAGTTGGATCGGAACTGACGAGATCGGGTGAAATCGTCCTACAAAAAAGGGGTTTGGCGTTTAGCTATTTATCCAAGCCTTAAAAAATACATGCTATGAAAGTTACAAAGAAATAAATCAGGCTGTTTAACCAATAATTAACTCGCAAACAAGAAATAGGAGAAAAAAGAAATCCGGAGATAAAAAGAAGAGTACAGGCGCCTCAGAACAGTAGAAAAGTGGAAGTTAAATTTAATAAAAGCAATTCTAAATATTAACATTTTTTTGATAATGAGAATAGAAGGACAGGAAATAACAACAATTGAATTGTAACGTTAAATATGTGGTTTCGTTTAATTCTGTCGTATATGTCGTTTGTTTGAGTTTTTTAATTCTTGAATTCTTGAATACTACTATGATTTACATTGTTCTTTCCATGGTTGTATTGTATATGCAGTTATATATTACAGTTTGCATTTAATTTTTTAACAGCTCTAGATACTGTTTATTTTATTTGGACCGTAGATATTGTAGAAAAGTCCTAAAAAAGAAACAATTTCACTTAAAAAAATTGAAACTTATATGATTACTTTACAACTGAAAGTATTTATTTCTATTTTACTTGCATATTATGGTTATAGCTATTGCCATATTTACATCATCTATAAAAAAATGTAGCTAAATAATTACATTTAATTTCCAAATAAATATTAAGTTCTACACACTTACCGTTTATATATTCTTGTTTTATTCATAAACCCTTCAATTGGATTAAAAAACATTAGAGCAAAACACTGATAATATTGATTAAATTTTTTATAAACGGGTAACACTTAGTGTTTTATTAAATCCAATTCAAAGGCCTACCATACACAAAAATTGGTTAGTAGAAGTAAATTGTTGATATATTGTTAATAAGTAGATTTTGTAAAAAAATTAGAGAGTATCAAAATGATAGTCTTTTAACAAGTGTCGAAATAAAAATAAAATACTGAAAATTATTGTTTTCTAAAGTTTCACAAACATAAACTAAATATTAGCGATGCTCTTTCACGAATAACGTGATTCTATTAAGTTCACTTTTTTAATACTTTTCTTTTATGGGTTAAACGTCAAGATAAATGACAAGGACAGTTTATATTAATTTTTTTATTTATTATAATTTTTAAAGGACAATATGCATATTTTGTGTGATTCCTTCAAATTTGCAGCATGTGAAGGCAGCAATACGAAATAACACACCCACGGAAAGAGGAGGGTTCAACTGTATATTTCCAATAGGCAACAGAAATGACTGCAAAAACTACAGAAGCATCAGATTACTAAATACCACGGATAAAATTTACGTAAAAATGCTAAACAATGTTTTAACCAAAGTACTTATAAATGAACAACAAATAACTGAGTTGTCTGAAACACGGTCTATAAAATAATGAATTACAAATACATGTCATATTTTAAAAAGACAAAAAAATAATTATACTACCAGACAAAGATGGTGGTGAATACTGTCAAAGAAAAAAACTAACCATGGAGTAAGTGCCTCTCTCAACTATCCTCACCCTACACATTTGCAATCTCCTCTAGAAATCAGTAGAATGAAGCGGTTTAAAGCGAATTAATAAAACATTTTTAGAATGTAGCTAAACTTGATCTCCTATCTAAAGATAAGTCCAGTACATGTATTTTAAAAATATTTTTAAATGCAGTGCAATAACACCTCTTCTGAGGGTCAGACGCATGTATGGAAATAAACGAGGATAAAAACCGATTGTGGTGCACTGGGTGTCCACTGTGGTAATTATAACCACAACTAACTATGCAAATATTTTTATGTATAAGAATAACTGGTGCTATGCGAACTTTTCCAGTAGCAGCTCCAAAGGCTCAACTAAAAAGCCTGCAGAATTATACAATAACTGAAACTTCACAAAAAGGGACAGATTATATAAGTATTACAAGTACTGTCATGAAGAAAACTTTAATTTGGAAACAGATGACATGCCAAAAGATACAATTGTAACAGGGTAAGATCTGATACACAGACGGATCAAAGACTATTGAGGGTGTGGAAGCACAAATGTACTCCAAAAATCCAGGAATTAGCTAAATATTTTCCTTGGGCAGGGACTGCACTATTTTCCAAGCGAGATTTATGCTATAGCAAAATGTGCAATGAGCAAAGGGAAATAATGAGAAACCACTTAAAAAATAGCAAGTCCATATATTGCCTGTCAGTCAAGCGTCACTAAAGGCACTGGCGTGACAGGAAATGACATACAGACATGTGGGACTGCATCAGAGAACTCAACACAGTTGAGGTTATCGAGAAACCTAGGCATCAAGGCATTGAAGGCAAAAAAGCAGATTAAATTGCTAAAAGAGTATTAAACGAGTCAAACTAACAGGCTGTAGCCCTCGAAGTATCAAAGGCTGCAATACGCAAAGCTGTAGAGAACTGAATTCTAAAAGGTCATGAGCGATACTGAAAAAGAATCCCAAACAAACACATGAGAAAATCTTCAAGAATAGAAAAATTGCTTCATATAGACAGGAACAAACTAAGAACATTAACAGCAGTTGATCAGATTTGCACCAGTAGGAGAATTCATTCCTGAATAAAATATGCATTTATAATAGAAACCCTAACGTCAGACTCTACAATAAGGAACCAGAAACTGCAAAGCATATATTATACAATCGCTGGGCGCTGAAACGCATAAGAAAAACACTATATATACCAACCAGAATGAGACTTATGTATATTTAGGATATATCAAGCAAAGGATCTTTTCAAATTTACAGGGAAAAAATCTAGACTGTCTGTATAAAATAACAATGGGCAGCAAACACCAAAATGCTAGTGAGTACGAAGATCTTTAGGACCCGACTGAACAAAATTGTCTAAGAAAGTAATGAAGACTTCTTAATAAAATACAAAAACGTAATATACACCTGTAATGAAAAAAAAGCCGAAAAAATTGGAAGCATGTTGCTTACAATACAGATCGATGGAAGAGTTGGGAGAGCCCTATATACTCATACATTTTTACCATACTCAGAAAAAGGTGTTTCAGGAAAACGTGTATTAGAGAATACAAAGTAATTTTCGCAGATTTATTTAGTTTATACTTCTTCATTCTAAATCTGATATTGTTCATGAATTTTACCTATAAATGTTAAAAAACTTTTTTTTTTTTTTTTTTTTTTTATTTAAATTAACGTGCATGTGACATCTATGGTCATTAGCACGAGTTACGATTTACATGGTAATATAATATAAATTACAAAATAAAATGTAGTTAACATCTAACATACAGAGAAAATAATAAAAACTTGTAATATAACATTTATATTTTGTTGAGCAGTTGACTATCCTCGAGGAATTTGATGACCTTGTTGATTTCGTCTGTGTTGTTTAGGACCTCTTTGAAGTTAGTACTGATATTGAGCTGTTGGCGTATTTTGGCATATAAAGGGCATTCGATAAGTATATGCCTGATTCGGAGAGTCGTATTGCAGTGTTGACATTTTGGTTGTGGAGATGATGTCATCAGGTAGCCATGAGTTAGACGGGTATGTCCAATACGCAGTCTCCGTATGATTGCCATATTTTTTCGAGATAAACTGGGATAGGTAAGACGGTTCACTGTAGGTTTGATTTCATGCAGCGCTGAGGTAACATTATTCCAGTGAATCTGCCACGTAGATAAATTAAGCTTCTTTAGTCTGGCTTTCAGATCATTACAAATTTGTATGTTTATAATGGTGTTCGTGGATGATGCGGCTTTTTTGGCAAGGCAATCAGCTTTTTCGTTACCACTAATACCAACATGGGATGGTACCCATATCAGAGTGATAGTTATATTTTGTTTTATAAGAAGCTGATATATGTCATGAATATCTTGGACGATAGGATGTTTGGTGGATATAGCATTAATGGAGTGTATAGATGAAAGCGAATCGGAGCATATGGCTATGTGTGTATTTGTATATCGTTGGGCATATTTAAAAGCTTGTAAGATAGCTAGTAGTTCACCAGTGTGGATACTACACCAAGGAGAGATTTTAGAGAGTTCGATAGGCTGTTGTACAGTGGTTACAGAATATCCAACCCCACCTTCAGTCTTCGACGCGTCAGTGTAAAGAACCATGTTATATTTATTTTTGTTTATAAGTTCTAGGAAGAGAATTCTTAATGTACTAATACTGGTATCTTCCTTGTTAAACTTGGTGAGTGAAATATCATGATATGGGAGTATGTTGGTCCAATAGGGATTATTGGAGAATGGTAGAGTTCTGGTTTCACACAAATTTATATCTTTTAGTAACGGTTGTAGAAGACTAGGAATAGGATGTATAATTAAGTTACATGGAGGGCTGTTTTGAGTATGATGTGATGATGTAAATAGATGATATACGGGATTGGACGGATTGGAAGAAATTGCAGCAGCATAGGAGAGAAGAAGGTTTTCTCGTCTAAGCCATAGAGGAGGTTCATTAGCTTCACAGTACAGACTTTCTGCCGGACTAGAACGGAAAGCTCCAAGACATAAACGAATAGCTGTATTGTGAACTGTGTTCAGTGAATTTAATATTGATTTAGTACCAGACATATAGACGAAACATCCATAGTCTAGCTTAGAGCGGATAAGTGATCTGTAGACTTTCAGTAAAGTAGTTTCTTCCGCGCCCCAATGATAATGTGAGAGTGTTTTGAGTATATTTAACCTTTTTAGGCAAACTCCTTTAAGTTCCTGTATGTGTTGTTTCCAGGTTAATCTTGAATCAAATATCAGCCCTAATATTTTGCAATTATCAACAACCGGTAACTTGAAGTTGTTGATAGTGATTTCCGGATCAAAAGAACTCATTCTTCTGCTAAATTTAATAACTTTGGATTTAGAGTGGGAGAGGGTAAGTCCTAGAGAAGCTACTTTGTTTTGTAGGTCATTTACTCCTACTTGTAGAATTTTACTAGTAGTTGCGTTGGATTTACCATGACAGTACATTATTAGGTCATCGGCATATAATACGCATTTGATTGGTGGAGCTATATTTTCGCTTAACTTGCTAATCGAAAGAATGAATAAGGATGTGCTTAAAACTGAACCTTGCGGAACTCCATCATATTGGATGTGTGGAGAAGAAAGGAAGTTATTGACAGAAACCCTGAACGATCTAGATGTTAGGAAGTTTTTGATAAATGCGTATATGTTGCCAGTAAGGTTACATTCAAAAAGTTTGTCAAGGATTGCATTTCTAGAGATGGTGTCAAATGCGCCTTCTATATCAAAGATAGTTGCTATCAAATCTTGCTTGCAATTTATTGCGTTGGAGATGTGGGTTTGGAGTATTACTAGATTATCTCTTGTGGAGCGCTGTCTTTGGTAGCCAGATTGTTCCTTTGGAATAATCTTATGTTTTTCAAAATACCACAAAAGACGTTTGTTAATCATTTTTTCCATTAGCTTACACATAGTGCATGTGAGAGAGATGGGCCTGTAAGATTGTGGAAACATAGTTGGCTGGTTTGGCTTGAGTATTGGTATAACTATAGATTTGCTCCATTGAGATGGAAATTTATGGGAACTCCAGATTATATTGTATAAATTAAGGAGTTTTTTAAGACTATAATTAGACAAGTGCTTTAGGAATGCATAAGGAATATCATCGGGTCCAGCTGCAGTGTTTCTACTATTAGCTAAGGCAGATATTAGCTCATGCATAGTGAAAGGAGAATTAAGGGATCTACTATGTTCAGATGATATCAGATGATTTCTGTGTGAATATAAGTCATGATGAGACAAAGCAATATTATTGGTTTTATTTCTGAACTTGTCTTCGAAATGTTTGGCAAAGGCGTTAGGAATAAGTTCGTATAAAGCGATCTCTGTACCATTTGTAATTAAACGAGTAATTTTGTTATTAGTTTTGTGACCTTGAATTTGTCGTATTTTTTTCCAAATTTGGCTAGGATTGGAGTTTTCGTTGATAGATGATACGTAATCTTGCCAGGATGATTTTTTACTTTTTTTGACTACGTGTTTGGCCTTGGCTTTGAATTTTTTGTAATTTATTAGATTTTCAAGGCTTCTGTTTTTTTGGTACTTATTTAAAGCTTTTTTGGATAGACGAATCGCCTCTTCACAAGAAGAGTTCCACCAAGGAACTACTTTATGATTTGGAGAGAATGATGTTTTGCCAATATGAGTCTTAGCAGCTGAAAGAATAGTGTCTGTTATTGACGTTAACAAATAGTCTACATCGTTTATTATTAGATGATCATGCGCGAGCAAGAGAGTGTCAACGGCTTTTGAATACTCTGGCCAGTTAGCTTTTTTTTAGGCGCCAATAGCTTTTGGCAGAGGCAGTCCCATTAGAATTGTTGGAAATTATTATAGGATAATGATTGCTATCAAAGAGATCGTCAGCTGTTTGCCAGGTTAAAAAAGGTGCAGATTTAGGGTCACTAATACTAAGATCTATAGCAGAGAAAGATCCAGATGAAATATTAAAATGAGTGTTAGATCCTGTGTTAAGAAGACATGAGTTTGTGCAGTTAATAATATTTTCAACTACTTTTCCCCGTCCAAATGTGGATTGAGAACCCCACATAACGTTATGTGCATTGAAGTCTCCTGTGAGAATAAACGGCTGTGGAAGTTGGAATATAAGGTCTAGGAGCTCTTCTTCTTTTAGAGAATGGTTTGGGGGAATATATATGGAGCAGATGGTTAGTTTATTAGGGCAATATGTAGTTATGGCAATTGCCTCAAGATTCGTTATTAATGGTAGCATTGTTGAGAAGATTTCGCTGGACGCAAATATAGATGCACCTCCACTGGCTCTTAAGCAGTTCGTTCTAATGAAGTGGTATCCTTCAAAGGATTTAAGATGAGGAATATTCGTTGTATTAAAATTAGTCTCTTGGAGACAAAGAAAATCTGGATGGTAAATTGATATAAGATATTGAATGTGTTCAAGGCGCGGATAGTATCCGTCGCAGTTCCATTGTAAAATAGTGAATTTGAAAAAATTTATTTGGTTAGTAATTTTAGAAAGGATCGATATCATTGCAGTTAGAGTCACATGAATTATTGGACGTAAGGCTGGTAAGTTCGTCAGCGTCTATAGAATTTAATGTGCGTTTTAGCTTTTTCGTTATTCTTGTAATGCGATTTTTAAGTGATCTATCGGATACAGTTTGGTATATTTGAGTAAGATCTTCGAGGAGAGAATGAATGTTCGTGGTGAAATTATGAGCTTCTTTGAGGGGATCACTACTTCCAAAGGAATTTTCTAGGAAGGCAATTATTTGTAATGCTGATAACGAAAATTTTTCTGGATTCGCACAAATTAATTTTTCAATACTTGAATGGGCACATAGACTAATTTTACAAATTTCTTTGTCATCAGTTTTTGTTTTCTTTTTAGGAGCTGATTTAGGAGTTGCGAAGGTTGTTGTGTTTGGTGTGTTATTAGAGTTTAAGTTTAGGGGGCTAGCGGTAACCAGTAGAGAAGGTGATTCAAGACTTGTGTCAGTGGAATGAGTTCTTTTTATGCCAGAGTTAGAAGGGACAGATAATGGTGTTATAGACTGTTCATTTGGGGTTGTTATGTCAGTAGGTGGGTTATTTGAATAGATTTCTTTTTTTGTGGAGGGTGAGAGAGGAGATATACTAGAATGAGGATCGACTGGATTTTGGCTAGAAGTTGTATTTGGAGAGGGATTGCTAGATATTTCTTGAGGGTTAGGGCAGGAGTCTGCAGTGTGTCCAGATTGCTTACATAAAAAGCATTCAAGTTTGTCCGAAGTAATAAAGATCCTATAATTTGTATTTTCATATGAGATTACAATTGAAGTATTTAACTCAAAGTATTCTTTATTTGGTATCACAAAGACTGAGCGTCGAAAACTGAAGATGTGAGCATATTCGTCTTCCGGAGAACTACAACGGATATGCGAGATAGGGGAAGCAAGTTGTAATCCAAGTTCATTTTTAAGTGCTTGCTCTATGAGTGCATTCGGAATCGAAGGACACACGTTAGAAAGTAGTAGCCTCTTTGCAGGAGTGATAAGTCTACGAATAGATATTGTTTGATTTCTAATCGTAATAGTAGGATTATTTTTTAGAAGATTATCTACTACGGTTACGGAAGAAAGATAGATGCATATACGTTGATTAGAAATACGTGAAGCAAAGGTTATTTCTTTAGGGGTAACAATTTCGCCGATTGCCTTTATGTAATCAAATAGTACTACGTCTGGGATAGCGTTCATAACAATGGCTTGAGTTCTACTAGGACATGATGTTGCTGTTGTAGATTTTTTCTGTGTTATTTTGGTTACTGCAGCGAAGCTAGGTTGAGCTGTTTGTGAAGATGATGCCATATTTGATTTTAATATTTTGGATGCCAAAATATTAAGTATGGCCAAAAACGACTGGCCTAATTTTATTTGTCGAAAGTATTAATTTAACTGATATCGACTTACCAATATTTGCTTGATAAACAATCACATTAAACTAAACAAGTTTTTATTCAAAATACTATTAGTAGGAAGCCCGATGTTTACTCGTTGGCTTCTGAAATAGGAATGATTAAAAACTTTTTAATAAAGCAAAATGGTGCTATTCTCATTCCATAAGTATATTAAAAGAATTTGTGAAAATTTAGAAAAGAATAGTTTACAATGTTTCCTTTACAAAACGAATTTTTATCAAGTCGAATCCACCAACTAAGTGTCAAGTTCATTGTTTGCAAGCAAAAACAATCTAATTTACAACTAATTAACATTATATAAAAAATAAATGTCTAAATAAGTAGAACAGATTTTTAGCAACAATTGGAATTAAGCAGCGCCTCCAAATTTTCTAGATAGTGAATACAATTATACTGCAAATAGATTCTTTTGGTTGTGCTCTAGATTTCGATTTGGCAACGCTGCCTTTCGCTAACTTAAACATTAAATTTATAAATTAAACAAAGGCCTATATATTTACAACTTTACACTGACTTTCTTTTTAGTGAATACTATTGTTACTACATCGCGTTTTTATCCAAGCTTTTCTACACCCCTTTTCTCTAAATTTACAACACATTGACAAATAATGATGCCTTTTAGGCCTGCGATATGTATTTTGAACTAAAAATGTCGACGTGACTTAAAACAGCGAAACCCTGTTCAATTTTTATAAGTTATGTAGGGTTGGATGCCATGAGAATGAAGTGGGCCACGAGAATAAAGCTACGTTTCTTCATTTTATGGTGATGGGTGTCCCATAGTTTAAGACATAATATATTTTTCCGTACTTTTTTGTACGTTGCCATTTATCACTCTACTTGTTTGATTCAATATGCTCTGCACATTATAATAAAACAAATTTTGTTGCGTATCGCACAGACTTGTTGCCATGTTTGGAATGTTTAGAATTCTGCGAAAAAGATTTCAGGCAACCCAAAGTGATTTTTGTTAAAGAGAGCAATCCAAAATTAGTTTTATAATAATATATGCTGAGAAATTCACTGACTACTTAGAAGAAATAAAAAGTATAGCAACAGAACACCCACCAATACAGACCACAACGCTTTTAAAAAAATCAATTAGCCTAAGAGAGAAAACACAGTTAACCCTGTATATTACTCGTAGCATGATAGTTTATAATTTAGGGATTCCTTTCAAAAATATTAAAGTGTGGCCTAACAATTTGCTAACTAACTATATATCGCAACATTTACAAAATTCGTTAACAATTTATATCAATTACTTCATGTCGCGCGTTTTTCAAAATATGCAATTACAGGATGTTTATCAAAATGTCCAGAAGGATATATAAACTTTTAAATTTTTAAATATAGTTGTTTCATTTTTGACAAACCTCCTATTTGAGTGGCTGAGATTGACTTTGAAGAGCAATTTGATTGCAGTTTCCAATCAAATTCGAAAATACCAGAGTCTTGTTGTAAGTGTTAGTATGGTTAACAAAAAAGTCATAATAGTAATAAAATTCCAAAAGAATGTGATAAATTTCCAAAGTTTATTTTAATTTGTTACTTTTTTTTTCTTAACTTGCATACATGGATTCAACATTCTTATCTGTAAAATTTGTAAGAGATCAGTTACTCCTAAATTTACAGCAAGTTAGAGCCCCACTATCCTAGAATTCAGTACTTGGAACTTTTTACAAAATTACAATTACTGTATTACTGGAAAAACAATTACTTCACATAAAGTGCCAAAGTAGTATCAAAATGTGTCAATCTGGGACACTTATTGATGTTAGGTGATCAGTGATATATAATTTTTAAAGTTCATTGAAACTGTAATTATTATATTTAACAAAATACTCAAATCCATAAAAACCTGTTACTATAGGTTAACACTGAGACCATGAACTGTCCAAAAACCTTCTTTTTTTTGAGAATCAGCTTAATGAAATCCGCTCTTCCTAATTTTATTCGTCTTGTAATTTCAGAGATTTAGTGATCTCGACCCATTTTACGCTCATGGGATAAACGTCTATAACATACTCCATTTCTAGGTCGATTAAATATATGTTGTTGCTAGGTAATTAGTTTGGAATATACTGTTTTTTTAAAAAGTTAGTTTTTTAAATCAACCTTATCTAAAGGGATGTTTGGACTCTTAGATAATAAGATACTTCGTGACCCTTTGAAATTTGCTTTAATGGACCAGAAACCCAGCTACCGAACAGCATCGTCACAGCGTTAGACAGTTATGTAACCGTATCGTCATATCTTGATACTGAAAAACATAAGAATGAACCAGCTATGGTACAATGTCGTCACAGCATGTCAGTGCTACGTAATAGTGTATTACTGACGACGCTCTCACCTGTCTTTCTCCTGCAACTAAATAGCTGTGGCACTGTGATGCCGCTGCGACAAAGTTTGTTGTATAACTTGACTTTCGTTACAATTTTCTTTCACTTATTTCGATCTGTGCATAAGTCACTTTAGTTTCTTTTTTTTTTGGATTTTAATATTTTTTATAACTGGTTCTCCCATATCTCTCTAGATCTTCTCGTTGGTCTTTCAGTTTCTGTTTTCATTGGGTTATTTTCTTAAGCAGTGTATCGTTTTTCCTTTTCTTTATATGTAACATCCACCTTAATCTCTAAGCTTTATTGAATAGAACTATATCTTCTTCCTTTATTATGTCTCTTATTTCAAGGTTTATTTTTCTGCTCGTTTCTCCGTTTTCCATTTTTATCGGGTTCATAATTTTTCTGAAGATTATTCTTTCCAATATTCTTCATCTCATTACATCTCAATACATTATCTCTCATGTTTTCTGTTGCAATTTTTTTGTCTTCGGTGCTTTTTTGCATGTACATAGTTCTGTCAAGTGATTTTCCAAAGATGCATTGTCAATTTAAACCACTGGTCTGCATTTTCTAGGTTTCTAAACAGTTTACCGCTGACATTATTTTCTTCTAAGTCCTTTACAACTCTTTCATTGGTCTGGTACTTCCATTTTTGTTTGTATCCATTTACAACTATGGTTCGAAACCAAAAATTACGTATCACTGATCGATTAATAAGAAAATTTACCTTTTCGGAATTTTTTACTCAGTAAATGGTATAATTTTGTTTTTGTTAAATAAATATTAAGAGCTAGTTGGATTACAGAGCTCAGACATACTCAGAATTTTCATTTTTAAATTATTCTTATATGAAAATAGAAAATAGGCTGAATTGCAGATTATTTGGGTGTTAAGATAGTTTAATCAGTTTTATATGCCTCCGATTTAACATATTCTTTTGGATAATATTTCTAAATATATTATTTGTTTATTTTAAAACTTCGTATTTATGGATGAAACCAACAAAATTGTTAATAAATGTGAAATCAAAATCTTTTTTATGAAGACTTTTATTACAAAAATACTTTTTAAATTTTAAATTATCGTCTTTTAAAAATTATATTGGAAATAAACAAAAGTAAAAATTTTTCCTTGTTAAACTTATGGATTCAGACTCTCCGAAAAACTTAGTTTTTAAATTATAAAGGAAATAAAACAGATGTAAAATCATGCGTTACAAGTAAGCCCACATTATTAATTAAAGATTTCTAACTAATTTTATTAAAGTGAGTTTTTTATATAAACATTTTTGTCCACTTCACGGTATAGGAATCTATTCCAGAGATAAATTATATTTAAAGCAATACCAAACATAAATCATTAACTAGAAAATGTCTATATCTGGACAAACAAGATTCTAAAAACACATCCTCTTCTTGGAGCTGGCATTACTTGTTTATCTTAAGTTTGTTCCCTTTTTTAGTATTTTGAGCTTTTTCCTACTTTTTCCTCATGCTGTAGATTTCTACCCCTCTTTTAACAACATGTTTTATCCAGTATATGTTCTCTATTCATATAGTTTGTCTTTTCTTTATCATAATGATTTATCACCATTCTTTCGAGTGTTTGAGTGCTAAGTTTATTTTTAACTTCCGAAGTAATTTTGCAGGTCAGACAAAAAAGATTTATTTTTCAGTTCTTTCTTTCAAGAGTCCTCAATTAAGTTTTAATTTAAATCATTTTAAACATGTAAGTGGTACGTAATACAAGGATGTGTAAGGTCTATCTTATGAAATAACTATGAAGACTTGATTAAAAAGTCAACGTCTGAAGACTTTGTTTGATGCAGAGATAAGGCGGTAGTCAAAATAATGCAGATTTAGAAGCAGAACTACAGGTACTCTAGGGAACGCTGGAAGAATCCTTTAAAAAATTGAAAGTTTATTATTTTTGTAGTGATATAACAAAAATTTTGCAAAAACATATTTATCTATTCTTCATGCTTTACTCACGCAGTAGAAATAGGTTCTTCCTGGTATCGACTATCCTTTACTTTAATCATATAAGTAGATACCATGAAGTATACTGCTGGACAATTCTGAAGAGCGGCATTGGAAATACTTCGACCATTTGAAAACAAGACAACATCTTGACGTCTTTTAACTTTTAACTGAAGATATTTCCTTTTATAATCCAGATTTAACGCTCATATAGTCATGTAGGACATACATTTAATTTTATGATTTTTATTCTTAGTTTCAGATTCAGGTACGAATTGTAGAGTACAAGTTTTACAAAAGCTTCCCTTACTGTTTGTACACGAATTATAAACTATATCATCAGAATTTAGTGTATTGTTTACCTAGCATCCGTCGACTCATTTTTCTTCTTCACTTGACTCTTTTTATCACCTAATGATGAGTGTCGGATTTTTAGTGTGGGAATAGACACATTCTTATTTTTTCGATTAAATATTTGTTTTTGAGTAGTTAATCCCTCTGACTTATTCCTCTGCCTCTGTCATATTCTAAAAAGTTCAATTCCTATGTGTCTCAAGCGAAAGGTTTATAACCAATGTGTTTTACCTGTACAAACTTATGGAGCAGAGACTTTAACACTCACACAAAAATCTGCGAATAAACTTAGAGTTACACAACGAGCCATGGAACGTGCAATGCTGAACGTGAGCCTTCGAGACCACATAACAAACCAACAAATCAGGCGAAGATCAGGAGTTCAAGACGTCATCGAAAGAACCACGACGCTTAAGTGGAACTGGGCAGGGCACTTAGCCAGAACACAAGATGGACGGTGGACAAGACGTATTATGGAATGGAGGCCCAGAAATTATAAAAGAAGCCGAGGACGACCACCGACTAGATAACCGATGACATTTAACGTGTAGCGGGAAACTGGCTACAAGCGGCCCAGTGTAGAGAACACTGGAAAGAACTGAGGGAGGCCTATGTCCAGCAGTGGACGCGATTGGCTGATTGATGATGATGAATCCCTCTGACTTTATCTAGTTTTATATTGTTATTTAATATACTTTTTCTTGATCGTCCTTCTCTTCACTTCTTTACTCTTTCAGCTTTTAATATTTTCTTTCACAATCTTTTGTCTTTTATCCTCTGATTACCTTTAATTGCTTTCTGCTAATTTTACTTAATAAAGATTTTTCTTCCAGTTAGTTTCTCTTTTGATCAATTCTGATTTTGCGTTTTTTAATAGTGTGGTATTTTCCTTAATATTCAGCATCCTAGTTATTTAAAAGGGTTATCACTTGTAATAGTCTCATTTTTGACAAGTCGCACTGGGCCGACGTCTTGTTTATTGTTCTAAAACAATTTTTTGTGGCATTTTATTAATTAAAAAAAAAACTTTTGTGTGAGGAATTTATAATTTTTGATATTTTCAGCAGATAATGGCTATGTCGTCAGCATATATAATGTTGATAATAGTTTTTCCTTAATTTATTCTCCACTTATCAATTCTTTTTTAAATATTATTCCCGAGTACACTTTGAACAAAGTTAAGGACAATACACAAACTTGTCTGGTTCAGCTGTAACATATACTCCGATATTCTTTTTGATTTCATCTTGAAAGCAGACATAAATTTATTCCTGATCTTTCCATGATCTGTGAGGTACTATTATCATTTATAGTACAGAACAGTAATCCTTAATGGTATATCTACAAAGACGTTTTTATCAGGTTATATAAACAATTATCTTCATTGATTTTCAGATCTGTCAACTTTTTCTTTAACCTATTGTTACGCCAGCCCTTGTTACACCCATGCTCGAACATCACATCGGCGTTAAAATGGAGGTCTGCGGCTGTTGTGACGTTGAGAAAAAATAACTGTATTTTGGAAGCATTTACAAAACTAAGGCGGAAGTATATAATATGTACTATTAATATAGGGGGTAAATATAGGGAGTTAGTCTAATAAATATATTTTACAGTTTAATAAATAAACTTTATAAATTTATTGTGTATTTAATAAATTAAAATTAACATTACACTATTATAAAATAATATTTTATTTGTTAAGAATTTTATTGGTTTTTTTATAACTGATGTTGAAGGTTTTAAAATAGACATCTGGTCAATCTACCATATTTTTTAAATGTTCAACACTAGTAAAATTAACAGCTTGACATGATACATCGCTACGAACATTCCATCATTTTTCTACATCTTCCAATCTATGCTACAGTTTGTTGTATTGACATCGTTTTGTTGGGTTTAGTTAGTAAATATGAAATGCGTATGTTAATTAAAATTTTAAAGTGGCTTAAGGCTTTGAAGGTACTAAATTCTGTTTGAACCGAATAAAATACGTATCAAAATTCAGGATACACAGCTCCAATTTATTTACGTCCAAAAGAATTATTGTCTTCCTAGTTCCGTATTTTTTAAAAATGGTTCATTTTGATCTGCTGATCTTTTACTACGCGTTTAACGAGTACATATCTAAATTTATTTAGAAAAATGAGCAAAAGTTGTATCAAAAAGTAGATTTTAACATAATTAGTGTATGGTAGCGATAAAACAAAATTTTATACCTTCGTAGGAAAAAGGTTAACTTCTACAAACTTTTTTAATACTCTTACTTTCGTAGAAATTATACTTTTGTGTCAATTAGATGCATTTATACAGACGCATGCAATCTAAACGGAAAAAGGGTTTGGTCATCAAAACAGTTTTAAAGCAATAAATAAATAAATAAAAATCACGACAAATATATTGGTTTTAGTAGAAGAATTTAATTGGTTTTAAGGAAATATTTTTGTAATTAAAATAAACTAAAAAATAGTGGATTTTAAACTAGAACTGTAGTTATATATACAGTATGTTTACAATATAAAAATTTAAGTAGAGATTTCCTTACAATTTTAAACCAATTAATCTTTTGTTTACTTACTTTATGGGTGGTTTGCTTTTTACGACTCTTATTAAGGTGGTGCAATGAAGCACTAAAAAGCTTAAAACCAATATTTTCACTTGGTTGGATCTCAATGAAACTTTTTGCATTCGATTCGTAAGATTGTCAGGCAATTTAAATAAAATTAAATAAAAATGATAATGTAACAATGAAATTGCATTATTGAACAAGTAAATGTGTTTTTTAAAGTGCATTTCGTAGGTATTAAAAATAATAGATTATTAATTCGAAGATAATTGACTGCAATGAATTCAATATTACTATTCGGGGTTTTTGGGGCCGCTGAACACGAATATTATGACAGCAATCATCTTCCAGGCACCTCGTGCCTAGGATGGCCGTCGTCGCCTGGGGTTTTATGGAAATTGTCATGAGACTAAATAGCTCACGAATGTAATGTCCTGACAGAATAAGGACAAAGGTATAGTTCTGGATTTTTTACGGCATAGGATGTTAAAGTTGCTTCATAAAAAACACTTTGGGGTTACAAAAACACAACAAAGAGCAAGACAATTGATATTATATGTATAATAAATATGAATAAGGGCATAGTGGATTTACTTAGAAACTGTATTGATTGTAAGAGATATTAGAGAAATAATTTTAAAGAGCCGTTAATACTAAGAAAAATTCCCGAACTGTCATTTCAAATGTTAGCGTCTGATATTTGTGAATTTAGAGGCTCATTATTTAAATCGTGATGAATTATCTCACAAAGTGAATTGAAATTGTTTCGTTGTAGTCCAAAATATATTTAAATTCGTTTAGGACTTTTTCACAACTCACGTGTTTTGTTTGAAAGTCGTATTTGATAATATGCCTTTTGGCTATGGAATGTCGAGAATTCTCTAAGGAATAAAACTTTTTTGTTTACTTGCTCACTATACACATCTGATGTACCTCTCGATGTAGCATTCTTTGGTCTACACAAAACATATTATGACAAAGAAATAACCAAATTACTCAAAGCTCATCCTGATCGAGTTGTGACTCAGTTCCAAATTGGTGGCCTGTTAAATGAAGCCTATGAAAAAGTAGCTTATGTCCAGAATGCTGCTCATGGATTTTCTAAAACTCTTCTAACATAGAAGTTCCTAATGCGATGACAGTTCACTCAAAATTACAAAATCCAACACGTGGCATTTTAATAGTGGTTATTCCGGCATATGTAAGTCCAGTTCCAGTCGGACCACTTGTTTCCGGTCAGGAAAAAAGAAAGGCAAGGAAACGTTAAGGTACTTCTATTCTTAACTCAACTCCAAATTTAGAAACAAGTGTTCCCTTCAAAATTAAAAAGAGCGGTAAAAAAAGGAATGTTTTTATAGAATGCGAGTCGGAAAACGAACGAGAAACTTTTCTGTTAATGAAGAAAATAATGATGCTGCTTGCATTTACTATACAGAACTGTACAAGTTGTTTAAAAAAGGTGAGCTATGGCTATGCTATGCTTTGTGTCAAAAGTGAACACATGCTGAGTGCGTTGTACTAGAAGGAACAAAAATGTTTGTTTGCGAGCTTTGTACCGACTGAAGATATCAATCGCTATTAATGTGTTATTTTGCCCGCCAGGTAGAGTAAAATAAACTTTATTGTTAATTTTTATATGTTTCGCTAAAACTTTATATTTTTTCCTACTTTGTCAAAAACTTCTCTGAACTGTTTTAAATACTTTTTCCAAGTTTTATTTACAAAAATGTTTTCAGTTTTTTAAGCTTTAAGTAAAATTTTCGGTTTTTTAAAAATGTATGTCATTTTGTACACCCTTCCCGCCTTTTTAGTTTAATACGATAACCTATTACTTTCCACGTTTTTTTTTTGTTCTATTCCTTAAATATTATTAATATTTATTATAAATAAATTAAAAAGTAGTACTGTATAAATTTGAATGAGATTTTTATTAAGTTTTAAGAAAAAATCATATCAGTTCAGTTTTATAATATATTATTAATTTTTGAGACTTTAAATATTGAAGAAAGTTCCAGTTCCAACAATCGAGTAATGAGTTTGCATTGAAGCATCGAACTTACACAAAATTCCAGAAGGTGGGGCTCTCTCTCGCCTAAAAACCTGCGAGTAGTAAGATAGTAGTAAGATTTTTTAGTCTTACTTTATTTTAGTCAATTATTTCCGAATTACATATTATTTTTTATTATTCATTACTTCAATATGCACTTTGGAAATGCATTTTCTTTGTTTAATAATGTTATTTTCATTTCAAGATCATCACTTTAGTTCACAAAATTTCCTAACGCTTTTACGAATTAAATGCATTAATTTTTATTGACATAAATCCAACTGCAAAAATTTGGTAGGTTTATTAATGCATTGCCTCACCTAATTACAAAATTTTGTGTAAGACTAAATAGCCAGTTGTATCTGCTATTTATTATTTTTCATATATTACGATTCGCTGCAAATTGAAGTAATATTTACTATTTATCCCATAAATATAAAGCAGTTTATGTTTCTTAATATTTGTGGTAATAACTAGTCGCTTCTGTTCCTCATCTGTACCAAGTATTGATTGACCGGCTCCGTCCCACCTTTAGCCTAGGCTGAGTAATGGTCATTCTTTCCCAGGTTTTTCCGCATTGACCGAAGACTTTGCCTCAAACTTCTGATCAGTTTTGTGAAAAATTTATAAAAAAAGATCCTAAATTCCATTGTAAAATTGACCAAAACTATTGTCTGAAGATGTTACATATTCGTGGATGAACCTAAATGATTTTTTTTTATTTCAGCATAATTTAATTTTTTTGCTTTTACTATTTCTGTTAGTATATATAAACTATTCTGTATATACAACTACAAAATAAATTTTTAAACTGAGGGTCCTTTATGGTTATGTTAGGTTATGATATCTGATGACCTGAACCGATTTTGCGCCTGCGTATTGTCAGTCTCAATGAGAATAAAAATAAAAATTAGTTTTCGTACATCCTGGTCGAAGTATCAACAGTTTAGTATTTAATCAGAATATTATATAAGTATATTAACAGTTACAATTGGCAGCTTGAGGTCCCTGAGGGGCGTCCGTCAAACGCTGACCCTTGGCTCCGCCGCTCATCAGGGTTGGATCTGTGTCTAAACTGTCCGACATCTTGTCGCAGATTATATCTACCAGACGCTCAAAGACAGCCTAAACAGTAAAAACATTATTATGGTATAGAATAATTATTATTACTCTTATTTTATAACTGACGTAAAAAACAAAAACGAAAAATATAACTTTTATTGAAAAAATGAAAGAATCAATTGGAGTAGAGCACTCATATAAAATCATGTTATAACTGCCTACAGATTGAACGAATTTAAAACGGGACATACAATTTAATATACGTCTATTTGAACTGCATTTGAAATAGTGGACCAATATAAAACTTGGACAAAAATAAATCCATATCCGCTGATAGACCTTGTATAAAATATCGTTCAACTATCTGTCTACTTTAAGAACGCACCGTAGTCTAAGAGTAACGCCTAAAGTCAATGTTGCTAATCGCCGTAGAATAATCCAAATTGCGGATCTTTTTGAGAGTTATATCTTCTTCGTATCTTTAAATAAATCGGATATGTGCCTATATTTTTCATTGTATTTACCAATCTACTACAAACAACAGACTAATAACAAAAATAAACTTAATGCTTTGTAGTTATTTCCAGTTAGTTATTTCAGTTAGTTATTTGTAGGTCGGTCAGATAGTCTCAGCGGGCTCTGCGGCTGCCTCTCATTCGCTTCACTGTCGAATGGTTCAGCGGATGTGGGGATCGAGCTCCAGCTCGGTGTACAGAAAACAAAAAGTCTAACGCAGCAGTTTAAAATTCTAGATGAATCTGCAGCTTAGACTAGAATATGCTGGGATCTGATAGGCCTATGGTGGAGCAGTACGGCAAGAGATAAGGGGCTTGCGTCTCGGTGATACTCCTCCATAGATCCCTACCGGACGGGCGTAACGCCTAAAAAAACCGGATGTATATAGTTATTTCCTTTCTCTCCTGTAAATATTTTATTGCTGACACCTTATTTGAATAACATTTAGAGTAATGAAAATGGCAACACCGCTCAAGGTTCACTAGATTCACTCTCGCATTTTCACGGTTCCAATTTTGAATCCACTCCTAGGTTCGTGCGCAATAGATTTGGCGAAAAATGCCGCTATTGCGAGATTTAAAATATTCCATCAGTTTCAAAGAATATTTCAAATTGATAATAAAATAATTATTATGGAAGTTCTTCAAAAAGAGAAAATATATTTGGTTATGTTGAGTGCTCTAAACTAATCATTCCCCCAAAGTTCATTAAGTCAAAGTTAAATAGATTTGTACTAAGTAGTACTTGTAGAACTGCAGTACAGATAAGCTTGATATCATAAAAGAATTTCTACGTCCTTGGAAATCAATATATTGCTGTTCCAGAAGTATAAACACATAATTATAAAATTTTGAAAAATGACTTTATTGTGTTGGATAGTTCAAAACTGCATTTTCTATATATTTTTAAATCATCATAACTGTACTTACGGAATCACCGGTCATGGCGAAATTCGTAAGTACAATTACGACGATTTACAAATATGTTGAAAATGCAGTTTTGATCCCTCCAACATAATATTTTTCACAAAGTCATTTTTCAAAAAACTATCAAAGATATCCTATCACTTTGCCATCGTTGTTTGAAAGTGGAATCTTATTTTGTCTTTCAAAATTATGATTCGACTGTTACTGTTCCTGTCTGTGAGTAGGTATCTTAGCTGGGTGTAACATATTCTACTCTTTTATATTCTGCAGGAATTTGAGTACTACCTTATTTGCAGAAACTATATAACATGGCCTCCTAAAATCTAGTTTTGGTTTGATTCTTCATGCTTTAGTATTAAAAACAAACTTAAATTTTAACTTAAAAAACTTAAGATAGGTAAAAAACATAACTTTCTTGAACCTTTTAAAACAGAATATTAAATAGCTGAGAAAATTTATATGCATATTAGGATTCGATCAATTAATTTTGTACTCAGCCTGAGGCCTTCTTTAAGTCAATAAATCAAAATTTGTCTTAAAGGAAATCTGTTTTTATATATCCTATTGTATATAAACGTTTTTAGATTGTGAGAACAATTTTTGACGTTTCTGGTTTGTTTACTTTTGTGGCTGTCAGTTTTGTTGACTATTTTGCTATTTTTTGTCCTGTTTTTACATTTTGGAATTATTTATATTACACAAACAGTTATTTTCACAACTAACTTTATATTGCAGTTGAAAATTTTATGGTAAGTGTATTTTAATTTGCCGTTAATTTTCCTTAAGGTTAACGTTATTCACACAGATTGTCATAACCATTTTCTGCCACTTTCTGTTGCGTTGAGTAAATTTCCTACTGATTTCGTATGTTTTAAATCATGATGCACGGGTAAAGATAAATTGACTCAACTGAAATACGTCGTTATTGAATTCATTATTGATCGAATTTCATTGTATGTGATTTCTCTCATCAAACGTGAGATAAATAAATAAATAACGAACATTTTCCTCCGGTTAACACTGCTGAATTGTACAAGTGTAGCTTTTAATTTTGATACGTGATGGGCGGGGCAACCTTTTTGGGGGAGTTTTCACCTGTTTTAAACAACGAATTCAGAATCCAGCCGCCCGCTGAAGTATTGGATTTATATAATATATTTATTTGACAACCTTTTGTTGGCTAAGCACCTAAAGCGAAGTAGAGCATGTATTTCCTATGTTCCGTTTTAAATTCGTTCAATCTGTATATAACCTAATAATCATAAGGTTTGTTCGCACAGGCATCAGCAACTGCACGACGCATGCGTTTTTTAGTTTTTTCGTTCGCAGAATAACAAGGAGAACAAACCTTTAAAGTTGTGGATTAGTTGGTGATAGTCAAAAGAGTTTGTGCAGATTTTCTGCTTATTTTGAATCAGAGACTTGCACAGTTCAAATTGGTTGAATCAAATTCCTAACCCTAACAATATTTTGAAGTTAAAGGTTTTATTATTATCGGAATTTTTAAACATCAATAAATAAACAGTATAACATGGACGTAAGTACATTTCTATTTCAAATGTATATAATTTGTACATTTTTATTACTCTTTTTATAAAACATAACGACGGTACTAGATTGTTGTTTCGATACAAAGCAGCGGCAAGCCGTTTATATGTATTTCGACCTCTTTAAATCTCCTCATAGCGGTATAAGCCGCTGCTCTGAATCGAAACAGAATCTATTCCCGTCGTAGACAATAGTTATTAACATAACTTGCAAAGCAAACAGCTTGATACATTACTCGGCAAGGGAATCTAAAATTACATTCCACATGCCGTTCATCATGGTTAAAATTCGTAGGGAGTTCAATTTCTGGTACTCCAAACGGAGTAAAGAAATAAAACATAATGACGGTACTAGATTTTTATTTCGACACAGAGCAGCGGCAAGCCGCTTATACGTAGTTCGACCTCTTATACTGCTCTGAGGAGACATAAAGAGGTCTCCTCAGAGCAAAGCACAGTGGTAAAAATTTGAATTCGATTTCGACAGGTAGAAATCGTTTGATTTCTCTTCTTGGTATTAGATGGCGTAGTTACGTCCGTAAATAGTTATTTTGATAAGTATTGTCTACGATGGGAATAGATTTTGTTTCGATTTAGAGTAGTGGCTATACCGCTTTGAGGAAACCTAAAGACACAATCTGGGGCTAGAAGATGATTTCCAGACAGAAATCAAGATGCTCCAGATGATTTAGCTGTTGTTGAAGATTATGTGGAAGGCATGGATAACATAAGACTAGCAGATTCTGCCATTAAACTAATACTAATTTATCTCTTTCTATTAATTTAATAAAAATGTATACCATATACAAATTTGTTTTCATTCAGAACAAACTACATCTGAAACATTGTATTTGTTAAACTTAAATGTTATTAATCCCATTTTCATTTTACAGAGAAACACGAGGTTATTTATCAACCATTTCTTATTGCTTTTTGTAGTGCCTATCCGTTTCGGATGTAGGCGACCGACCATATTGGTAATCTGTATTTTGCAAACTGCTGTCCTGAGAAGATTTGGCATTGTTGTGTTGAACTACGTACGTAGATTTTTCAGCCAGGAAACTTTTTCGCCTTCCTGGTCCCTTTATCTGGTTCTTACCTGGTTCTTATACTTTTCCTTGTAGAATTAATTGCAACAATGAATATCTTTCGCTGTTCCTTACGATGTAACCGATGTCTTCGCTTTTGGCTGTTTTTATTGTGGCAAGCAATTCTTTTCCTTTTTACATTCTTAATAAAACGTCCTGGTTAGTATTCGATATTTTTAGTATTCGATATTTTCAGGATTCGACGATAAAAGACGCATGTTGAAAGCCTCAATCGTCTTGCATTACATTTTTTTAGGGGGCCCAATTTTCATTGACGATCGCACTAAAGTAGGTGTTTGTTGTTTCTCTTTCTATTGTTTGACTATTCACACTGATTGTTAAATTTGGTGTTCATACTTAGAGATCATCATACATTTTTATTTTTTTAATGTTGAGTGAAAGTCCATATCTCTGACTTACTTCTGTGATTCTATTCATTTACTCCTGGCAGGCTTTATAACTGTCAGCGAATACCATTGTGCCATCCACGTATCTGATGGTATTGATCCATTCTCCGTTAATTCGAATTCCGGATTTAACACCATCTATTGCTTCTTGAAATATTTCCTCATAGAATAAGTTAAATAAGGGTGATAGTGTACATCCCTGTCGGACCCCACATTTGATTTTGATATCATTGGATTCTCCTACCTCTGTATGGATAGACGATGTTTCATTCCAGTAAAGGTTGCTAATAATTTATAAATCACAGGTGTTTATTCCAATATTTGTTAATATCTCCATCAGATTGTCGTGGTTTACTGTATTGAACGATTTATGGTAATGAAGCATGCATAAATATCGCAATTCTCATCTGTTCATCGTCGAAATAGCACTTGTATGTGAGAGAAAACGTCTCTCGTACCCACTGTGTTCCGAAAACCTAACTGTGTACGGCTGATTTTTGCCATTTTGATCAACCATTTGGGTTTTGTTAATGAGTGTACGTTTATTCAGAACAAATTCTCCTCTTTTTACGTAGTATAATAATTCTGTATTCATTTTATTCTCAAAAAACCCACTTTTAGATCTGCACTGCACCGTACAAACATGAGTTAATACTTTAAAGAATAATGTGTTTAATGCTGCTATGTGGTGTAGTTACTCTGTGGTGAAAGATAGTACTCAGTACAAGTGGATTATACGTCGAATATTTGAAAAAATTATTGCACTTATCGCAGACTAAGAAGTTACTTTGGAGGAAAATAAAATGAAGGAAAATATCCTGATTTAGGAATTTAGCGGAATATTTCGGATACAGCAAAGCTCATAAAGAAATTATGAATAGATAAAATATGTATCTTGTAACATTTTATATGAAGGCATAGTATTTGTACTGTAGGATTTGTACTCACATTTTTTTGAGCAATGCATAACCTCTGATCGCCTAATTACACATAATAAGGAACTCGTTTATTTGCCAATAAAAAACATTTAATTTCTATAAAATCGTCCATTTATAAAATCCTCGTATTACTAACCAAAACATCATTTCCGGGATAAAAGCCTAAAGACTGAAGTCGGTAGGATATTTGCATAGAGCCTAGGAGGAACAGATCATGAAAAAGATATGAGAGAATAATCTAACCGGCAGGAGACTCATATGCAGATGGAGGAATAACAGTATAAAAGATTTACGTGCCATCCAAATACACAATTGGCGAGAAAATAAGATTCCCCAAAGTCTCATTAACACTTATATAATGTATGTCGAACTAAGTTAATTAAATATTGATTGCTGTAGTTTTAAAAAAATTATTTTACCTTTACATTAATATTTTCTTTTGCGCTGGTTTCGAAAAATTCTACACCAAGTTGTTCAGCTAGTTGTTTTCCCCTTTCGAAACTGATGACTCTTTCGTCTTCCATGTCGCATTTGTTTCCCACCAAAATAACCTGAGCGTTGTCCCAGGAGTATGTCTTGATTTGAGTTACCCTATAAAATAGATTGATATATGGTAATTATATAAACTTTATATGACATAGTTATAATAATAAATTTATCAAAGTGTGGTTATTAATAAACAAATAACTAACAGGGAGAAAACGAAATGAGCGATTTAAAATCGCAATGTGATTTTGTACAGATACCGAAGACTGAACAGGCGCTTTGCCTATTAATAAGAAGAATTATGAAGTAGTTACCTCTATGTATATATCTATGTTGCGTATCATTTATATTTCCAAAACGCTTTCAAAGATGAACCAGTATTGTAAATACTTACTTTACTTTGTCGTGTCCGGACATGTCATTCATAAAATTTCGGCCCAGTATCGAGCTACGTCGGTTCCATCTTTGTTGGCGAGCCACAAATCTTCAAGGGTACATCGATGAGGGCAGTTTCTGCATGTAAGATGTTCCATATTCTGTGTTTCTCCATAGTCACAATTCACATCATCTTGGTCTATTTTTCCCATTTTGCCATGTTTGATTTTACTGTAGCAACTCCCGTTCTTATCCTATTCAAGATTTTCCACGTTTTAAAGTCTAGGGTCTGGCCGGTCCATTGAACCTGGGTAAGTGGAAAATACTCAGGCGGTTTATCCTGCACTGTTCCAAGGAAGCTTTTCCTAGATTTTAGTCGCTTTCGGGGTGTTCGAGCTTTGTATAGGGCATGCCGATCGTCCGCGATCTGTTTAATTTTCTCTATGTGTTCTGCCAGCGCCTCTGCGTGTTTTCAGTCAACCGTTTCTTGCTGAAAGGGTCAGTGAAATAGAGGGTTTCGTATGTTCTCATTAGTCCTTTGGACTCGCTGGACATCCTGGGAACATATTGTTGTCTACATCCGCTAGGGATAGTTTTTCTAGACACATTTTTGAGTACCTCTACGAATTTTTCGTAGTTCTTTACTTTTGGATCAAGGCGGAATAGTTCAAAATCTAGCATGTCTGCATACTTTTGAAAGTTTGCCTTTTTGAAGTAAAATCTCCTTCTGAATGGAAAAGCTTGTGGTCTGACAAATGGGAAAATATTTATTACCAATTGGTCTATGCTTAGTTTTTGGTATGGGACCATATACTACTTTGGTACATCGGTCTTCGAGGTTGTTGCTTGAAAAAACAGATATCCGGGTTTATATCCTCTTTTACAAACATTGCTATGAAAATATGGTGGAAGTTTAGGATCATGGATTAACGTGAGGCCACTCGTCAGTATTGTAGATGTTATCTAGTGATGTACAGTATCTCAAATGGAGTTGGGGGGCACGTTGATTACTGAAAGTAGGCACGTGAGAACTAGTCGGAGGTAGACAGCAGACAAATGAAATAGAGGATTGAGAGCTAGAAATTGGACGCATAATATTATATGTATCACTATAAACTAGTATCAAATCTCGCAATAACTAAATGACTGAAAACGTTTGAAAGAAACTTTCAGCATTTGATGTGAATGAGTTGAATGATGGGAAGTCGTTTGCTTCCTGGAAGTTCCAAATTTCTTGTATTAAAAGCATACAATAAAGAAAATGTAGTAAAATGATTTTACCTAACGCTGCATTATATACTTTTTCTAGTCTACTAGTAATAACTTTTATACTAAAACTAAAGTATGCATTATTTCAACCAATATTTAATAACTTTAAAAAAAAACTTAATTATGGGAAAAATAATCTAAAAAAAAAATTTTGTTGTACATACCAATCCTGTACACTATTAAATGATTCTTCATTTGTAATATCATACATTAGAATAAATCCCATAGCTCCCCTATAGTATGCAGTGGTAATAGTTCTGTATCTCTCTTGCCCTGCAGTGTCCTGAAAAATAAAATATTTGTAATTATTTTTGTATTGATATTATTATTTTAAATTCATAATGATGGTTTTGTTGGCACTTATTTATTTAAAACACAATTTTTGCCAATTATTGGGTAAATTGATAAACTACAAAAATATATATCAAGTTCCAATGGCAAACTATTCTAATACTTCCAACATATTTTTTTTCTCGGTTTAGAAATTGAAGTTCAGTATTTTATCACGCGGTGGAAAAATTCCAGCATTGAAAACTAATCCTGCTGATAAATCGATATTTAATACAGTAGCCTCATATATCCATTTTCCGCGGTAAAATAAAACGTCAACTCCAATAGCTGGCAAAAATGAAATCTCTCGCCACGGATATTGACACACCATCAGATGTAGTTGTCTCATCCCCAAACTGAATTATAACCCGCCGGAAATATCTCTGAGAGGGTTTGTTTAAAGATCAATCTGTCAAATAGTGTAGATAATTTTGTCAGCTGACGAACGAGGATTAACTCATTTTAGTTTGTACTTTCAGCATGGCATAGCGAACAAACAATATTGTTTTTCTGCCATTAATTTAACCATAGTCAAACTGATTTCGTTGTATCGTAAAATGGATCATATTGCGAAATTTTTTATAAAATAAAAAAAAGAGTAACAAAACTATCTACCTTTAAAATACAAAAACGAATATAACGAGATAATTCATATATCCACTTTAAAAATTACAAAGAAAATAACACAGAAGAAGATAAATCGTATGGTAGCTCAAAGTGATCAGAAAGTTGGAGGTTTTCCAAAGCAATAAGATAAACATATATACAATGGATATAAACAAAATATGTTAAACTGATTGTCAAAATAACTTAAACTTAAAAATTAAAGTTGACAGTAATCAAAAGATCTTCCGTATATCATGGTGATCATAAACGAACACAATTGATTAAATTATTGTTTTCTGTCCATTACGCTAAACGAAATGTGTAAAATATATCTTCCAGTAAAACTTTATGTAGCTTATATCTGTATGTCGTTCATAAACTATGAAATTGAATCTTGTGCTGCTATTTAGCAAAGTTATTGTGGCATGAGCCTACAAAAGTTTCTAAGTTAATACGACCAATTTTTGACAGATGGCGCCACTGTCATTCCAATGAATTTCATAAAAATCTATTGCTGTGACAGTTCACGCTGATTTAAATTAAAAACCATAGATAAATAACATCGAGTTAGAAATAAATAATAAAATAAAACTAAAACAGCGATGACAGCGAAAACAAATGATGGCATTTTGAGTTGTGGGAGACATTGTGCTTATTTTTTTTATTGTATAGCCTTTTTCGAATAGTTCTGTGTATTTAATTGTGAGTAAAATAAATAAAAATAGATAAAATAAATCAATCGAATATTATTGTAAATTTAATTAAAATCGATTTCAACAATTCTCGAATACTGATTTTTTTCATTTCAAGTTTTTCCTCAGCGAATTGGTGATCGCAGTTTAATATTAACCATTTGCGAGTGAACAGCTAGTTGGATTGGATTGGATATATTGTAGGAATTGAATTTCTGATTGACATCTAATAAATTCAGACGCATTTTTTACATCGTTCCCGTACAATTATGCCTAAAATCGACACGCAATTGGCAGATCTATAACTCACGCATGAAAAAAAAGCATTACGAGCCTCAGAATCAGATGAGCAACGAGTATTAAGGCTGAAAAATATTCGAATATATGCGGCTGAGACCCCATTCGTCTGAGTCATCTCAACAATCAGTAGTGAGGTTAGAAACTGATCAAATACGTACTACTTAGACCCGTTCGTCTCAGACAATGTTCGAATAAGAACTTTTCGATCAAGACGAACACTGCATGCTGATTTTAATCTTGGTGAATTTCATTATAACAGTTATAAGCATTACAGTCTTTAGCCAAGTATCGTAATTGGAAAAAATTGATAAAATTTGCATGTATTATATTATAGCATCCTCAAATTTAAGAACGAAACGCCAGTAATGTGCTGCGCCAGTGAAAAAGTCAGAATTACATCCACCACCAGATCTACTGTAAACGTTGCTATTTTAGGTGTTACACGTGAGTCGAAGCATTTCTAGGAAAACATCATGCAAATACAATACCATACATGGTTCCAAACGACATGGCTAACCACAGATCACAAGTTTCTTCAAATTTATTTTATGACAAACAGTGATAAACAAATTGAAAACGAAGTAATTACAATGCGAGCACTAAAAGAGGAATCGTGGCTACATTATTTCTTTTCTTTACTTATTATCTGTTTTCGATGAACTTGCTAAAAAACTTTATAGAACATCAATCTGGAGCCCATACTCTAAACTTTGACAAACTTAACATGTTACCAATGAATATGACTGAACCAACAAATCCTATAAGCACAATTCAAGATTATACGAAAGACCTATAAGCCTTGTCCAATATGCTTAGTCAAATTTACTCCCATTTAAATGAAAGATCTATAGAACGCAAATTCACGTCCTTAAGAAAAAAATCTATAATTACCTTGGTAATGGGGCATCGAACTGGAAAGTGATACATCTTAATTAAGCTAAAATTATAATTTAACTCCCCATTGAGACACCTTAAACACTTCATTGAGAAAATGTTTAACGCCGAACAAATGAAAGTTCAAGAACATTTTAGAAGAATTTACTTCCTTTGGATACCATCTCATATAGGTATAGAAGGAAACAAACAAGCAGATACTAGTGTGCGTAAGGCTATTATCAAAGAAGGTATTAAATGTATAAAATTTTGAGTAAAAATTGGTTCCAATTCTACACTCAGAATCATCAAAAATCACATTTCTTCATAGAAGTACAAGTAGAAGATCTTAAAGTATCTTACATGCCAAAGAGAAACAAAGTAGTTTTTGTTACTTTTAACAATACACGATGTAGCAGAAATCGCAGAAGAAAGCGGTAAACCATCCATAATACATAACTATAATTAAAAATCAAAGCACCAAAGACACCTTTGACCAAATGTGTTCTAATATTTATACGGTACGATACCCATGATGCGTATAATATGGAATGATAAATATGGCCTTTTAGTTTGTTAAATAAAATGAAAAACTTATCTGCAAATAATAATATATGACTGAGTTAAACCTTTGTCTTGCAAAACTATGGATTCTAAACAGATACAATACCGAAAGTTTACGTTGATATATTTGCCAAGACATAGCTAAAAGGCTCAACATAACTAACGAAGATAATGCTAATATGACCTATGAAAATAAGCGAAAGACTTGTTTCTACTGTCCAAGCAAAAGACGATGCATGACCACCATAGTATTGCAAGGAGTGCAAGAAGCCAAATTGTGGAGAACACCAACGAGAATTTTGTACCCAATGTGCTTAAAAATACCCAAAATAATATTTGTTTATAATTTTATGCTTTTGTTTTTAAACTGAAAATCTTATTTTTTTTTCTACATAATGAATTAAAAATTGCAAATTAAAAAATATAGGCTTTTTGTCTCTGTCTCGTCTTGTCATTTCCCCATTACTAAGGATCGTAATTTCTTCCAATATTTCTAACAATTTTTCTCCATTAGTCTTTCTCTTTAGCTGCTTTGAGAGCTTTGCAAAATAAGTTTCCAAAAAATTCTTAATTTGGTCAGACCATCTAGTTGGTGATCGTCTTCTTGTTCTTTTTCCCGGAACGTTTCCAAAAACAATTAATCTCTCCAAACTATCGTCTCCTATGCGAACCACGTTACTTAAACATTGCAGAATACGTTGCAGACATATTGATATACAGCGTTTTTTTAAATCTCAGTAATCTTTTAATACAGTTGGTTAAGAATGAAAACGTTTGTCCTATGAGCTGTCTAAGGTACGCGCAGCATTCTTCTTCAGCACCACATCTCAAAGGCATCAATTTATGGCGCTCGCTTCACCGAAGAGCACAAGTCTTTGCCGTATAGAAATCTTAAGAAGACGAGGACATTCACCGGTCTCATTTTGATATCTTGAGAGATAGACCAGTCTTTCGAAACTTTAAATTAGGCGACTTACTGCATTTTTGCTATACCAATACGTCTCCAAACTTCTGCTTTACAGTTACCATCGTTAGTTATACTAGACAATGAGATAGACAAAACTGTCCACGATCTAGTATTGCTGTCAGTTAGTCAACATATTTGTCAGTTAAATAGTGTGGAATCTGTCGACCACCATTATTTTTGTCTTAGCTTTATTGATTTTTCAGATCAACTTTATTATTTTCGTACTCAAACTTTTCGCAGGAGATTAAACAATACTTGCTTATTTGCTACAATAAGGGTAGTGTCATCAGTAAATCTTACATTAGAGATTTTCCTACCAGCCACTGTTACTTTACCTGATCATCCATTTCATGCTTTTACAGTTTTTTTCACGATTTCCCTCCTTCCTGCCCAGTCCTGGGCTAGTTGTTTAACTTCATGTAACCCTTGGTTAATCAATATTTTGTTTGATTACTCAGCGGCTTGGAGATATTTCTCTAAGTCTTTTTCCTTCAAACTCCACCCTCGACTATCAGTTTTTCCATCTGTTTTTCTAGTAATGTGTCCAAAATACTTCAAATATCTCTATTGTATTTGTTTAAGTAATATATATCCTTTCCTTTTAAGTTGTTCTAATATCGATAAGTTAGTACGATGATCAATCCAGGATATTCCTAACATGCGGCGGTATACCACATCTCAAAAGCGTCTAGTTTATTTCTATCGCTTTCTTTAAAGTCCTCGTTTCGGATGCATATGTGGCTATGAGAAAAATGAGTGCCCTTACTAGCCTCAGTTTGTGTGTGAATTGTTATGTTAGAATTTTCCAAATTGTTACCAGTTTCATCATAGCTGTTCTAACAATAGTCAGCCTTCTACGTATCTCTCTGTCACACCCTTCATCATTTGTTATTAGGGACCCCAGGTATATGAAAGTACTACATCAAAGCCACCAATTTTTTTTAATGTGTCGATAGAATATTCGAAGCTCTGTCTACTATCATGATCTTTGCCTTACTCCTATTTTAGCTTTATTTCCATATGTTTTGCTTTTTTTCTCCAAACATCTCATTATGTCTTCTATTTCTTCTATTACATGTCGCGATTATAAAAGTGTCATCAGCATATCTCCAAATACTGATTATTTGACTTCCTACTGATATTTCATCCTTCGATCCCTCTAGTACATGTAGCATAATGTGTTACGATGTAGATATAAAAATAGAGTTGGCGAGATTATGCATCCCTGTCTGATTAAATCAATGCCAGGGGATTTATGTCCCTTTAGCAATTTAATTGTGTTTCTTTTACTTCAGTGAGTAAAACAGTAGGTTCTCTAGAGTATTCAGCGGGCCACTGTTTTTTTGCTGGTACCTCGTATGTACTCTCGTTCATTTCAACAGCCATGTTTCTCTATCTCTCTACATATTTGAGAGATGTAATCAGCTTTGTGTTTGCAGCACCGTTTCTGATGTCTTTTAATAACGGCCTTTATTTATTATTTCGTCCGTATCTAGTTTTATGTTCTTTTTTGCGTTGAATCGCAGTCCACGTATTATCGGATATCCACGCCCTACGGCCCGTGGAAACCGTTGCCACAGTCTTTTGCAACCTCGATTACTTTATCTTTGAGACAGATCGAAATGCTCTTAGGGTCGCTATCTACTTGGCTTTAAGAAAAATGCTTCTAGGTTTTGTTGAAGTCATTAGAGACACGGCTTTTCTTATGGGTCTTCTTTTGGGGACTTTAAAAGTCGAAAGTTTAATACCAGAAGTTGATGATCGCCTCCACAGTCTGCGCTAGAATATGGTTTATAGTTGATGGCCGACGACTGTCATCTTGATCTTATTCGAATGTAGTTTATTTGATTTTTTGTGTAAGTCCATCTGGGCTGCGCATGTATATAATCTCAGGGTATGATGTTGATAGAGCGTATTGGCAATTGTAAGATGTAGTTTCTTTACAGAACTTTACTAGACAGTCACCATTTTAATTTGTCTGTATTAGTCCATTTTTATCCAGCGCTTCTTCAATATTTCATTAAATTCCCTACGTTGACGTTAAAGTCTTAAAAGTCTAAAATTATGATTAGTTATACGATTCGAAATAGCGATAACAGTTTCTTTTTAGACGAGCATAGAACCTGTTGATGTCTTCTTCTTATGCAGCTGTTGTTGTAGCGTATATCTGGACTTTCTGTGGAGTAGTAAAATTAACGGTAGTCCCGTATTTACATTTGGCAAAAACAATCCCGTATTCGAGCGTTAAACAAAATGAAATTTTTTAATAATAAATGTTTTTTTAATGGTATAAACTAGACAAACAACCAGTCATTAAATAAATGAAAGTTTATTGACTATAATTTCCATAAAATATCAACAACGAAAAGTTATACACGTTTTTAAAGAGAAAATAAAGCTTAATTGTTACTAAAGTTTTTATTTAGTTTTCAAGTTTAAGTAGAAAATTTCGTTATTTTTATTTGATAGATGTGAAACAAAAACAAACTTTACTTTACAGCCATCTTTGATGTCTATTTATAAAACCAACATTGTCCTTTGACATATATCGCTTTGCAAACTCACCCATATTTGTAGTTTGACCCTTTTGTCATGTCTGAAAACAGTTTTAACTTTGAAGTCTATTCCGACGGTGCTGACGAACGCTGACGTGAAGCTATCATCGGCATATCTAAAGAGAAACGACGTTTTGCCAACCGAACTGTTTCCTATTATCAACAATTTGAACATGTAATCGAAATTCTGGTCGGCGGCGTCCTTCTGCCATTTTGGATCTGCACCAGCCATCTGAAAATTAGAAATTACACAATGGTCAGACAGTTTACATATGTATATAGTTTTGTTTAATAAATTTTGTTATGTAGTTGAGTTTATCAAAGGGAGCACAATAATCTACGATGACAGTCACAGTGATTGTGACAGTGTATAGCCAATAAAGCTAACTTTATTTTAATTTTGCTTTTTTACATTTAACACAAAACTTATTCTCAAAAAAGCCAACTGAGGTACGATAATTTTCTTAAATTTCTACAAATATTCTTAAGGGAGCCAACAAGAGGACATATTTTAGTTAGAGTATATTTGTATCCTTCTTCTCTTCTATTTCTTTCATTTTCAAAACACGTATTTTTCTTAAAATATACCTATTTCAATTATCTTAACTTTAAAATAATATTTAAGAAGCGCAAAAAGTCCTTAGGGTTTCCAAATTTGAAAATGTAATACCGGAAATAGCGAGGGATGAAGTTGTCAAGGCGTTAAATAAGACGAAGAACGGTCAGGCAGTTTGTAGGACCTGATGAAATACCAGTGGAGGTTTAAAAGACTGTAGAAGAGGTAACGGTTGATTATATTTGCCAAATGATAAGGATATATAAGAAACAAAGAATACCAATGCATGAAGAGATAGTGTGATGGTATCTTTGTATATAGACAAAGGGGATATTAAGACCTGTTAAAAATTAAAGAGAGATAAAGTTTATGTCACAGACAATAAAAATTTGGGGGACAACTATAGAGCAAAGATTAAGGAGAGAAACATCGATAGAAGAAGAAAAGTTTGGGTTAACGCCAGTCGATATTGAGACAGTCAATAGAGAAATACAGTTTAAAGAAAAGAAAGCGACATTTAATATTTAATGGATCTTGAGAAGGGTTCCTGAAAAGTAGGTAAGGCTCGTGAAGGATATGTATGATGGAGCGTATACCTAAGTTAGAACTGCTGTCGGATTGATTATAAATTTTTCCAGTAGTGGTTGGTTTGGATTACAGCTTCAAATTACAACTTTATTACAGCTTCACCTCGTAGAGGACCCAGCTCGACTGTTTAGACTTCATGAACTGAGCATTTCAATATTAATTTTAAAAGTTCTTCCATTGACTGTGGATTCAACTGAACTACTTGGATTATAACCCATTTATATATTTTGCTTTCAATTTTGATTTTAACTTTTAGTAATTTAACTGCATAATCAGATTTTCCTTTTTACAGTACTGATAGCGATTGGTGGACCATTTTTTTGTAGTCAACCATCCACTGTCTAATATATTGTTTAGTCTTTTCTTACATTCATACTTATGTCCTAATATTACCTAATTATTATAGATAGGTTTGAGTGTGAGATTTGGATTATTCAATCTACATAAAAAAATAAACTAATTTTTATATTTCATCAGTTAATTTCCTATAGTGGTCTCAGTTGGACCTTTGTCAATACTTAGTTTCATAGAATTTTAAAAGGTGCAGTTCACATAACTGCCCTTTACAAGCTGTCATTTGTCACATGTCATCTCAATATTTCCGCAAGACCTGGAGCCCGTTCTGTCTCCGGCTTCTATATAACATGTAGCTTCTCCTTTTAAAAATTTTAAAGTGTTTGTTTGTCTTTGTGTATTGTATTGTTATGTCCAAATTTACATGTATGACATTCTACTCATGTCGGATAGGCCACAACTGACGAAGTAATTCTATAAACGTTTATCACATAATAACCTTTTTTTTTAACCATAAACTTGGAGTTTTTATCCAAGTGAAGGCAAGATTTAATTAATTACTGTGTTCGATAGTTGCCTTGTATACTATTAAAGTTTTATTATTATTTTGTCTATATACCCAAATTTTTCCTTTTTTGGAAGATTGTTCAATTTTCTTATCTGTAAATAATACCCTATCCCAAAGATCTTTATTTTGTAGCTAATCATTTAAAGCAAGTAAAAGTCTTGATTGCTTCTGTTGTGGTATAAGAGCTTGTTTTATTTTGCTGCAGGTCGGTACCTAAGACGCGATGCTTTAATTCTGCGCTGACTTGTCGTTTTTCCGAAAACTGTGACATAATTCTTGCAGTTTTCGCATCTTTAAAAGAATTTTCCTCTGATCTCTTTAAAAGCGTACGATCTTCATTAGCGATATATATTTTTGGTCTCCAAAACCTTGCTTTCTTTCGACAGTTTCTTGTTGATTTCATCTTTTATTAATATTAAAAACTGTTGTTCTGCTTACGTTAAAAATGATTTCGCTACGGCAGATAGTGACCAACCATCTTCTAATTTCGTTACAATTCTTTCTTTTAGTTCTTTGCTAGCATGTGGAGACATTTTTTTGAGGTTAAACAAAATAAGTTATCTGACCAATTATAAGAGTTGGCAGTGACAGTGACCGTCCTTCAAAATACACTGCTCAATATTCTATAAAATACGCTGTAAGAGTCTTATCAGTTTTTTTAGGAACCAACTGTACCTATAAACTAATTGAAAAATATACAAAAATAGAAACCAATGGAATTCAACTGCAAATCGAGAAATATTACACAACAATCTATTAAATAAAAGAAATTACAGCAAATGAGGATTGGTTTTTACGCTATTAAAACCTGTGTCACTATCGATAATTCTTTTACTAATTTAATTTCAAAATATTTTTAAATATTTGTTGGAGTTGCGTTTATTTACTTTAGCTATTTATTATAATTCATATAATTATATAAAAACATTATTGTATAACCCCATTATTGTTAAAACTTACGCTGTCAGAAAAATATCCTAGTGGAATTTCAACCCACGAAATTAGCCTATGGGATCGACGTTTTTTTAATTCGAAGGCATGGTCACCTGTTGGTTGTAAGATTTATATGAGATTTATATATAAATACAAAACGGTGCATAAAAAAAATATTACTTCTTGAATTACACTGCTCAAAACAATTTAAGAACGCCATTTGTTCTAATCTGCATGCCAGTAGTTCTGATCGGTGCTAAGTAGAATCAAAAATTGTAAAAATACTGTTTTAGATAACTGTTTTCTGACATTTTTACAACAGCTACTATCTTATACGTAGATATTTATTTGCTTTATCTAGTTAGTTTCATTTTTATATTATTATATATTTATTGCAAAAAAATGTTTGGGATAAACAACTTAAATAACTTTAAAAATAATACATAAATCAGTAAGGTATTTCAACGTGTTTTTAAAATAAAATCAGCGTTTCGAATTTTTATGTAACTATTTATTTATAAACTTATAGCACGATAGTATTTTACCAACTAACTCAACTCTTAAAAGCGCTGCGTATAGATATCAAAAGTATTATTCCATAGTCATCTGTTGTAGCCCATCTCTATTCACCGCGTCGGTATGTTCTAGAAGAGCAGGGCCTCTATTAATAACGCCAAAGATCGTATATTCTGGAGTCATCCTTCTAAAAATTTGTGACGAGTGTATTTGTCAAAGGTACGCTATTTCTTTACCGGAAAATGGGGTAAAATTGATCCAAATGGGTGAAATTGAGAATTGCGAATGACTGAATATTTTAATTTTACCTAAAAAAAGTAAATTTCGTGTAACCTTCTGGCTAAGGTCTAGTGTTACAGTTCTCAGGTCGCACAAGCAACTCCTAACATGATTTAACGACTACTTTCGTAGCCGGGACCGACGGCTTTACGTGCCTTCCGAAATACGGTGGCAGCTCAGTTAAATTAGAAATTGAAAATTCTGTCGGTACCGGAATACGAACCCGGGTCCTTCAGCTTGTCAAGCCAGAAACATAGCCACTGAGCTACGTCTGCCACTTAATTTTCACTCACAACTTCAATACTATACTACTATAAGTGAAATCTTGATATCTACAACTTTGACAATTCACTGCCTATCTGCATGTCTGGGATGAGACTAATGGTGGAAGGGTTTCTGAAGATCTAGTTTCATGCCTTAGGAAAATCGGTATAATAAAAATGAGCAGCCAAGAAACATCCTCCTCCTCCTAAGTGCCTCTTCTGTTGAGGTTGGCGATCAATATGGCAAATTTCTCTCTGTTCTGGGCTTGATGAATTAATTTATTTCCTCTTATGTGTGGGTCCAATCTCTATGCTTCTTTTACCTTCAATCTTGCCCTCTAATATTACCTGGAGCTGCTTAAATTCCCTATGGCGCATTATTTGTCATAAATATGACGTCTTTCTAATTTTGGTAGTATTAACCAGATGAGGGCGTGTGTTCATTACTTTCAGTACTCAGTACAAGAAACATAGGACCATAAATGTACCTGACGACTGGTATAACTTTATTAGAACTGCAAAAGTAAAAAAGCTTCAGTTAGAAGTTGTAAAACTACAACTAGAAGCGTTTCTAAACACAATATTCCTCGAAGATTCAATCACAAATAGGAAAAAGTACACTAAAGGTAGATAAAATTAATTGGCTTAAAATACAGTGGTTGAGGTTTAAAAAACGAGCATCTTTCCGATCAAAATAAATTAATCTTTAAGTGAAATTTTGAGTTTCCGAACCTTGGACATCTCGAAAAAGACAAGTAAAATATGGCCTAGAGAACACGGTTGAAAGTGCCAACCTTGTTGATTGGACAGCAGTATCAGGTTTACTCAACCAAAAGATAAATGAATTTAAAAGAAAAAAGGACATACTCCATTATTCGTCATGGATAATTCAGAAACATATCAGAGAATCAGCAAAACTCAGGACAACGAAGCAACTAAAGGACACGATATGGCGACGATTGGTTATTTTTTGTGTCAATTAATTTTTCCTTTTACCTAAGAAGTGATATTTTTCTTTAATATTCTAATTATTAAAAAGATAAATCACACGATTTCTACCTGGCGAAATCAATTCAAATTTTTATCACTGTGCTTTCTAAAACTTGCAAAGTAAACAGCTTGATACATTAATCGGCAAGGGAATCCAAGATTGCATTCCACATGCTGTTCATCGTGGTCAAAATTTGTAGTGAATTCAATTTCTGGTTACTACAAACGAAGTAAAGAAATAAAACATATTGACGGTACTAGATTTCTTTAGGTCATCCTCAGAGCAATACAGCCACTACCCTGAATCGAAACAAAATCTATTGCCGCCGTAAAACAATAGTTATAAAAATAACTATATATGGACGTAACTACGCCATCTAATAAAACCATCTTTTTTTCTTCTTGTTATTAGATGGCGTAGTTACGTCCGTATATAGTTATTTTGATAACTATTGTCTACGACGGGAATAGATTGTGTTTCGTTTCAGGGTAGTGGCTTTACCGTTAATTTAATTTAACATTATTTAGAATACATTTGAAATAAGTCCATTTTTTTTGCATATTTTGGGGTTAGTACATCAATTTGGCCAATATAAGCACTGTACAGGTCTAAGTTACTCCTTGATCTTCTTAAATTGAATATATACTTTTAAAAATGTTAACGGGCAATTTTATTATAAAGCTTTAACTTTAAACCTGTTTAGCTCAAAATGTAGATAAAGTAGACGTGGTTGATTTTTTATTCTGAACCCTCAATTATATACGTTTATAGTCATAAATGAAAAAATACTTATCACGACTGGATTTAAATGGAAAAGGTTTCATTTTTTACTTTGAAATACAGGTAACTCATTATAGACAGGCTTATGTTTAACCTAGGTTTCACTGTATTTAATATTCTGAATATGTGTTCATGTTATTTTATTTTTATAGCATTTTTGTCAAATAAAAATAGAAACATAAAGTGACTCCCCCTAATTATTTGAGCAGTGTACGTCAATTGCACTCGACTATACTAAATGAAGCCAACATTAAGTTGATTTCATTACCAGCGTGCGAAAACAGATTATCTAGGGAAAACCGGCTTGAATATGCTAATCTGGTGCTTGACAGCTAATTTTCAGATTCAGTTTTACGAATACTAGCATCAACACTAATATGAACATCGGGTAATGTTTAATTGAAGTTCACTTAATTGATAACTTATTGATTAGTTATAGATAGGCGGTAACTGCTATCAGTATTTTGTATCTTGGCAAATATTGCTTTTTGAGGTATAATGATATATTATAACGTTTGTAATTTTCGCGGTATATGCATCAACAATTAGATATAGAATAATTTAGAGCTCATGAAGTATCCAGATTAGTATCAGTTTCTAGATATTTTTCCTCAAGAGATCTTCTAGATATTTTAAAGTTTATTAAACGGATTACTAGTTGATTTGATAAATAAATATATTTTGTCTTCGTGGGTCACAAAATTTTTTATAATCTTCTTTGGGTTCGTTTGAGGAATAATTTACTTTGGAAAGTCTTACAAAATACTACTTTCTCTATTTTATATATCAGGCTACCAGAACCAGAGTGGCCCAAGTGATAGAAATCAAAACTAGAGATATGAGCCAAAATATTTTAGTGAAATTTTCGAGTTAATGTAAAAAATTAAGTAAATAATTAACACATTGCTTAATTCGCAGCATAATACTTTAAAAATTACTAAGATTGTAATGGGCTATATCCTGATGCTAATTTTGTAAGTATTTGTAATTTTTTTAACAGTTGGGCCACTTTGGCATTGGGCTGTTTGAGACAAGCATGTCAATAAAAGTAAGAATAATATTCCATCGGTTATGAAAACAACCCATCCCATAGAAATAAATTAATATAATATACCACAAATAAACGTAACGTACCAGAGATAATGACTTTATTAAACTGAAAAATTAAAAATTAAAACTTGCTAGTATTTTTACTTAAGTTGTAATCAAACTTTCACTTTTATTGCTTTTAAATGTTTTCATTATATAATTGATGGATTCGACCGTGACTTGATGAAAATTCATTTTATGTAACAATAAAACACTGAAAACTTTGTTTTCAAACTTCCACAAAATTTATTTTAACTCTTATCACTACAGCTGTTTCGGCTGATTGCCTTTCTCAAATTATCTATTTTTGGCATAAGTTTATAATTTATAGTCTCTAATGAAAGGGGAGAACTGTTTGTCTCAAGTGGTCATTCAGAATTATATCTGTGTTTTTTAATTTGTTGATTTCCATAGATTCTAACAAAGATAGCTTAAGGCCTTTATTTTGAATGTGAAGGATTTTAAATTTTGTCATTAAAAGAATGATTATGATCTAGAAGGTGAAGGTGCGTATGTCGAATCTGTTTTTCCATTATTGAAACTCTTTTATGTTCTGCTATTCGTTTATTAAAGTTTCTACCAGTTTGACCGATGTAAGTTTTTGGGCAGTCGCCACATTTAAGTTTGTACACAACACTGTGTAAGTTGTTTTTTTTATTTTGGCTCTTGTTATTTTTAATATATTTGCCTAGGTTGTTATTTGTTCGGAAAGCTGGTGTTATTCCTTTCTTTTTTATGTGTTTGGCTATTTTTGTTGTTATTTTGCCTGTATATGTAATCGAGCAGAAAGTACTGGGTTTTTTCTTTGGTGGTGAAAAACTAATTTCAGGGCTTTCTTGTGTAGTTTTTGATTTAATATTTTATTAACTGTTTGTACGTTGTATCCGTTGTAATAGCTGTAACGTTGAAACAGCTGTAGTAATAAGAGTTAAAATAAATTTTGTGGAAGTTTGAAAACAAAGTTTTCAGTTTTCATTATACACTACTCCACTGAAAAATCATCGTTCATATTGCTCCGTCTAACTCATTTTCTTGCAGTGTTAGAGTCCGCTAGTTAGTGGTAGAATTGATAATAGATGTGCGGAACACATTCTAGTAAACACAGAAGGTCTCTCTTTTTTAGGGTTGATTTTTCTTCAATCCAGATGGAGTGTTTTGAGCTCTTTTTGTATGTAGATTTGCAAGAACAGACATATAAAAAAAAGTTTAAGATAAAGCTTGAATTAGCACATAAGAGAACCGATAAAAAAAGATTTTGAAATGTAGAATTATTGAAAATAGAAATGTATGCAACTACTATCACTAGTGCTGCTAACAAGCTGTTTTCTTATTAACAATTGCAACGTGTCATATTATTAAACTGTTTTGGATTCTAAAACTTATTAAAGCTTTTACCAGAACTTTATCAGAGAATATCAATTAATGAAATACAAAAAGAAATTTTATTATTTCCTATAATTGTTTATATAAAACTCAGTAAACTGAACATATCCAATTATAACTCCAAATTAAACTAATCTCAAAGTTACTAATGAGTATTAGAACAAAAAGTTGGTACAACCCTTTCTAACCGTCTCGGCTTTGAACTTAACTTTGCGGTATTAACTATGCAGTAACTAATTCGGGAAAACATGACATGTTAGGCTCGGAAAATGTTACAAAAAGATTTTAATCCCTCTGTGATTATACTAAATTCTATAGTCATTTAAATATCAGAAGCTAAACTTAAAAGCAACATTACATAAATATAAGTATATATAAATTTTTTGACTAACCTCACAGTATATTTAGTTTATATGAGGCCATTATTTGCAAAACTCGCTAATCGACAAAAGTTTCGAAAATTATTCTTTTTTGTTAAGTTTATTTCAATTTTAAATAGGAATCGAATGATATAATCAGAATTTCCCAAAACCTGTTCTTTAGCATACAAATGCTGTCGAGACACTTACAGTTATTTGCAGAACTCTCTCTTTGCTTAGAACGTTTACCTGCAAAACTTGCTGTTTGCTCTACATCCAGTGAATCCGAGGATTTCACTCCCCGCCTCTCGACGCGTTAGTGTTCTGAGCTGTTGGACGTGAATCCCTGTCCTGGCATTTGGTTTTCACCTCTGGCTGCGTTGAGTAGTTGAGTTACTGTGACCAAATGCCCATCTTGGTAGTTAGTATTCGCCTATGGTTGCGTTGAGTAACTGAGTTACCGTTGCTAACTACCCATCTTCCTGTCTTTTGTTTTCTTTTTCTTTTCTTTGTTCTCCTGAAGAAGCTACATACAATTGTAGCGAAACGTCGAGATGAACCCACTTTTGGGTCACTCACAAATGACACGGTCCAAACCCGGAAGACAAATAAATTATAATTCCAACTCAATTTGGTTATTTAAAATCTACTCCCAACTGTTCCAATTCTATACTACATTACATCTAAAATAGGTTTTTTTTGTTAATGTAGTGTATAAATTATTAAAAAGTAAGTGATATCCAAATTTACCTAAAAATGTCGGATATTTTCGGCTTCACTCTCCAAATTTAGCGACGATGAATACATTACGCCGCCAAGTTTGAGATAGGTTGTATTAAAGGTTTCCATCACGCTCAGAATCACTTATAGGCTGCCTTCTTTAATAATTAATTGGCAATGGTCTGGTCCTCATGTAATTCATTGATTGAGATGGAAAAGATTAATTGACGAAAGACTTTGGTAATGACTGAGATAGCGGTACCGAAAAAGGGTATTTAATTATCCAGGATACTTTTCTTTATGTCTGACAAGAGAATTAATAATATAAAACTTAATAATTTTACCACTGCATGATAAAATTAGTATTTTAATTATAATGAATGTACGTTATGCAATTGGCGAAAAAGGGTAAAAGGCAACTTACCGACAAGTACAAAACAAAATAAATTAATCATATTTTGAAAATGTTTACAGAAAACCGAGCAGAATACTATCATGTCAGAACGGGTGTACAGGTACTAGATAACGAATTAGACACATAATACTTACTTAATCATATTTATTCCATTATATAATAAGAAGTCTCTATTGAAGTTTTTACTTATCACCATAAATGTAGGTCATGTCGTATATCAGAACAACAGAGATAAAGATTCGCATATAGGCGTGGCAGCAATATTAGTGAGTAGAAGAATCAAAAACCGATTTATAAAATTAAATGCAATAGCAGATAGGGATGTTATTTGTATGAAGCCCATTAAATATTGCAATAAGACAGACAACAATTTGTACATGAACATATATATGTATAAGAGAAAATTGCAGTCAAAACGTGATATTTTGAAATACGGTTGTTATTATAAAAATTGCAAAATAAGTGATTTGAAAACTCATCACTGGGAAGAAATGGGTTAAAGTGAAATTATACTTAATTATTGCTTTGTATCTTTTTCTAATCAAAGTGTAATGAAACATCAGAAATAACTTTTTCTTTAAAATTCAACTTTGGTTTTAGAATATAATGATCAGGGAACGAAAGAAGCCGGCGGGTGGGTATCGCTACCTTTTAAAATTACAAGTTTCCGAGCACTTCAAAGAACTTCAGATTTTACCGAATGTCACAGAACAAAGGATGGAACAGCAATGTACAAAACTAAGCGCATTACCAGTCCCTAGAGTTTTCTACCTATTTAGAAAGAGATGTCGATAAAAGGAAGGTTGTGACAAAGTATTTTTGTCACACTAGGAGTTTATGTGCTAAGAAATTCAAGAATTGATAAAATGTTAGTCCATATAAAAGTTTTTACTTAGCCAGAACAAATGTGTGAAAGGTGTAAGAAAAAATGCTTCAGGTAAGTATTAATTTTCACATAATGCGTATCTTATATTATCTTATATTTAATGAACAGACATATTATTGTACATAATACTCCAAGATTATAATAATGATTATCCTTATAATATAACTGTATTTTTTTTAATTATATTGTTTGCTTTTTGATTAAATTTTTGTGTTTTTATTTATTTTTTTTTGTTTTTTTTTGGTTTTTTTTGTTTTTTTTTTTGTTTTTTGTTTTTTTTTTTGTTTTGCTTTTTTTCTTAACATATAATTTTGTAAGTTATCACAAAGAAGATTTAAAAGGAGTGCCAATTTGCTGAAGGGTCGTCTCGGCGGGGTTTTGTAACCAGGGGGAGAAGACCCCTGAAATGGACACAAATGAGTAGGATTTATGTTAGTGTGCTTATAATTTAAATTTACATTTAACCGTATGTTCATAAATAACCTCATATAATCGTCTATCTTCAGTTGCAAGTAAGCTCGACAAGTTAAAAGTGTGACTATTTTTAATTTATATAGATTATTAAGACAAGTAGTGTAGAGATCTCTTGGTGAATAGACGAGCATTCTAATATAATATGTTCTAAACTACCATGTTTTCCGGATTCGCAATAATCTTCGTTATGGATACCTAAACGGTGTTTATATTCCGGATATATTGCATGGTTATTTCTGATTCGTGAAATTGTTTTCATAAAATTTCTATTTTGTACATTACAAAACCAAGGTTTTATGTTTAATTTTAGAAGCAACATTTTAAACTTTTTCCCAGAGTTGGCTTTTTCGTATTTTTCATGCCATTTAGTTTTCATGGTTATTTTCATTTGGCTTACGTGATCGTTCCAAGGTAACTTCATGTTAACCATCTCCCCTTCTATAGTAGCTCTTTTTGCTAATCTATCTGCTATCTCATTATATTCGATCCCACAATGACTTTTCACCCAGGATAATGTAATTATTTTTAGATTTTTATTTAATTTTGAAAGTACTTCATATACATCTTTAATTAACTCGTCATACTGGTCGATTATGTTAACATTTTTTATCTTTTCTAATGCACTTCTGCAGTCAGAGAATTTTACTATATTAGTGCCGGATAGAGATTGAGCATAGATTAGTACTTTTTAATTCCGACTATTTCTGCAGTGAATATTGGCGACCCCTTAGGCAGTTTATGCAGTCGCCTTATCTTTTTATTAACATGATAAAGAGCCAAACCGGTATTTCCATTAATTACAGAACCGTCAGTAAAGATGTAATCATGATTTTTCCATTTATGATGAATTTTATTAAGAAAATATTTATTTACTAATTTTTCCGGGAGACTAGGGTAGTCATTGATTAAATTGAATACGGGGCGAAAATCGTAGTGCTTAAAAGACGTGGAGTTTTTAATAGTCAATATATTGTCCTTAATTTCTGGGTAGTTATAATAACTTTAGATCAATAGCGGAGTCTTTGTATATTTCCAATATCGATTTGTTAAAACCTCGATAGTTAACTGATGAATTGTGTATGTAAGATTGTCATTTTTTGCGTATATCTTAAATAAGTTTTTATTACTTGAGAATGGTCTCGTTAATAGAAGTGGAGGTATGCAACTTTCCCCCTCCATAACAACTATGGGTGTAGATTTCAGATACCCATTACAGATTCGTAGATATTTATTTTGGATTTGATCAATCTTTTTAAGATGACATTTAGAGGCCGATTCATATAATACGCACCCATAATCGATTATTCACTGGATAAAAGATTTATAAAATAGAAGACAAATGTTAGGATCTGCTCCCCACTTACTATGGCTGAAAACTTTTACGGTGTTTATAGCATTTTAAATTTTAAATGTTAAATAATAAATATAAGATTTCCAGTTAAGTTTCGTATCTAGAGTAATACCTAGATACTTAATTGAAGATAGGTACGGGACTGTGTAATTTTTTAGTGTTATGGAAGACGGATGATAAAACCTCTTCCTAGTGAATGTAACAGCTGCTGACTTATTTTCTGAAATGGAAAATCCATTCTTTATCCACTTTTCTAATGACCTCTAAGTTTTGATGGCATTTTTCTATATTGTGTTCTGCCGTATATACAGTGCTTTTCAGATAAAACTATCCACCTTAAATAACGTTTGAACTTCTAAATTTTAGGAAAAAACGCAAAAACACATCAATTAATATTTGAAGCGGGAGACATTATATCATATTTAAGGTTGCTGGGAAATGCACCCTTACCCCTCGTATCATCCCTTTATTTTTTTTTAATTACTTCCCCGTTTTTTATTCCATATTTGGATTCTCCTCTTTGTTCTAATTTCAGAAATGTATAATACATGATGCTTGAAGTGATTAATGTATGAGAAAAATAAATACAAAAGCAAGAAAATTGGATTGAAAAAAAATTATTTTATAACAATTTATTACACACATTTAGAATGAACATTTCACTACTAATGTTTTTTACAATAATTGATCAAAATGACTGACCTTCACTTCCATACAATAGTATAATCTATTTTGAAATTTTTCTCTGACATTGCTTAACACGTTTGCATTTAATTGTCCACATTCATCCTCTATTCTTTGTCGTATATCATCTAGAGATTCTGATTGAGTAGCATAAATTTTGGTTTTTAAATACCCTTTAAAGAAGAAGTCTAGGGGTGTTCAATCCGCTGACCTAGGTGGTTAATCGACCATCTATCGTCTTGACCCTATCCAGGGACCAAGAAACGTTTTATTTAAAAATTATCGCACAGGTAAAGTAAAATTTGGAGAAGCTCTATCATGTTGAAGTACAACCAAATCTTCGGAAAGGTTATCCTTAACTTTTGATAAAACTTTAATAAATAGTGAATTTTTTTATTTTTTGGTTTTTGAAGGTACTACAAATAGTAAGGTTAAGTATTTAAAAAGTTTAAATTATGCTACAACGTATTTTGTTACAGTCATTTAAGGTGAGAGAGATAGTATCCTTGTTAACAGGAAAATTGTCTATCTCATACACTAATCACTTCAAGCATCATGTATTATACATTTTTGAAATCAACACAAAAAGGAGAATCCAAATATAAAATAAAAAAAGGAGGAAGTAATTAAAAAAATAAAGGGTTGGTACAGGGGGTGAAAGGGTGCATTTCCCAGCAACCTTAAATATGATTTAACGTCTCCCCCTTCAAATATTAATTGACGTGTTTTTGCGTTTTTCCAAAAAATTTGAGGTTAAAAAGTTATTTAAGGTGGACAGTTTTATCTGAAAAGCACTGTATACATACATATATCATCAACATATTGAAATATTTTTATATTTCTATGGAATATAGTGTCTAAGTCAAATGAGTATATAATGTACAAAATAGGAATTAATATGCTGCCCTGGGGAAGGCCAACAGCGGCTTTTTGAGGACCTATTAACTTGTCTACTGTACGAATATGAGGAATTCTACAAAAATTCGCACCTTAACTGGAACCAAATATGGTGATATTGCAATTTGCTGCCCGTACCCCGCAGTAACAATCTTTTTCTGTAGGTTCAAAAAACATATTTTCAGGTGCGAGCCTCAAAAAAAGGCAAATTTAAGTTTTTTTTCAACAAAAAACTGATTTGTTCGCTAAATCTATTTCATTCTTCTAGCGATCTGCCTCGAAAAAGGAGTGAAAGAGATTTCTATACTTAGAACACACGTACATATCAGATACCAATCGCTTCGTCTTGGTCTTCAGAAGGAACTCTACTTTGAAGAGCCAAGAAACACCTGCTCAAAGCGTGGCAAGCGGTTATTCAGTCACTAGTCGACGTTTTTTTTTTTTTTTTCATTTTTTCGCGATTTTACCCGAAAATAGATTAAAAGATACCTCTATAGTTAGAGCCCACATACATATTAGGTACCAATCGCTTCGTCTTGGTCCCCAGGATGAATCCTGACCCTTTGAATAACCAAGAAACACCTGCTCAAAGCGTGGCAATCGGTTATTCAGTCCCTAAAATCCTCAGTCCCCAAAAAAAATTGAATCGTATTTTCTTACTTAAAACACGGTAAATTATTATGTGAAGGTTTTCACATATATTACAATTTACTATCTATAATTTGATGACGGATCAGGCTACATACTGAGGATCAAGTCACGAGCTTCCGATAGGTAGATAAACCTCACTTACGGAAGTCATTTTAACTTGATTTTCCGGTAAAATCGCGAAAAAATGAAAAAAAAAAACGTCGATTTTATGGACTGAATAACCGCTTGCCATGCTTTGATTAGGTGTTTCTTGGTTCTTCAAAGAGTCAGAGTTCATTCTGGGGACCAAGACGAAGCGATTGGTACCTAATATGTATGTGTGCTCCAACTATAGAGGTATCTTTTAATCTATTTTCGGGTAAAATCGCGAAAAAAATGAAAAAAAAAAAAAACGTCGATTTTAGTGACTGAATAACCGCTTGCCACGCTATGAGCAGGTGTTTCTTGGCTCTTTAAAAGATCAGAGTTCCTTCTGGAGACCAAGACGAAGCGATTGGTACCTGATATGTACGTGTGCTCCAAGTATAGAAGTTTCTTTTACTCGTTTTTCGAGGCAGATCGCTAGAAGAATGAAATAGTTTTAGCGAACAAATCAGTTTTTTGTTGGAAAAAACTTAAATTTGCCTTTTTTTGAGGCACGCACCTGAAAACATGTTTTTTGGTATCAACCTACAGAAAAAAATTGTTACTGCGGGGTACGGGCAGCAAATTGCAATATCACCATATTTGGCTCCAGTTAAGGTGCGAATTTTTGTAGAATTCCTCATATAAATATTTCTCTCGTTATACAATTTATAAATATTAAAAATAAGTAGTTCCGGTAGTGACACTCAAACTCAAAGATAGGATGTTATAGCTGACTATATCCCTATTCGAATTAATAAATTATCTTGAGTAATGAGAAAAGATACAACTTCCTACGACTTATAATGGAAAGTAAAGTGGAAGGAAAAAGAGGTCCAGGAAGAAGAAAGTGCTCCTGGTTGAAGAATGGAAGAGAACAGCTTAAGATAGAGAGCAATTCGCTGTAGTTAGCCAACTTTCAGTAATGGAGAAGGCATCTTAAAAAGAATAAGAAAAATATAACGTAAAATGAGATAATTTGTCACATATTAGCGTTAGTGTAGTACGCAGCCAACCGTTAGTGTAGTGCGAGGTCTATGTGCCTCGTAATGCATCGAACGTGTTAAAACGATTGACTTTTGTTTGTTTAGTGTTTCATACTAAATTCAATTTTTGATTTATCTACTGATTTTTACTAAAGTATTGATTTTTTTACTGTTATAAAAGTGACACATTATTACACTTCTCTAAGTGACAACCTATTTTCAAAAATTTAAAACTACTGTCATTTTTAACTTCACATAAACATTATCGAAGTTGTAAAGAATTCTGGAGCGTAAAAACCATGTTATCGGTCGCGCTTTTTTCATAAAATCGAGACTTTCATGCCAACGATACTCGGTTGACCCACTTTCATCAAGGACAACTCCACAAGCTACACTTCTTTTTGTTATACAGGGTTTTATTATACTTTTCGAACAACGCATCTTCGAGAAATATCCTGTGCCTCTCAACATCGCGAATTCTTTTTATATACGATACACTTAAGCACAAGGAAAGAAGGAATTCAGGAAATGAAGACAATTTTAAATTTAAATTCCTTTGATGATATTTTGAAATGGTAAAACTTATTAAGGATTCTCTACTATAATAATTTTTAAGAAAGCAAATTAAATTAAAATTGAAGAGATAGCAACCACAAAAAATCGACTAGATAACGAAAATAAAATTTGATATCAGTATTAGAAAAAATATATATACTTTATATACAGATTGAACGAATTTAAAACGAATCATACAATTTAATATAATATGTCTGTTTGAACTGAATT